>JBBPBX010045796.1:8876-26852 GCA_038048925.1 Garcialebias charrua | reverse complement strand
TGTCCAAACCACTGTCCCTCCTCTGGACATGTCCAAACCACTGTCCCTCCTCTGGACATGTCCAAACCACTGTCCCTCCTCTGGACATGTCCAAACCACTGTCCCTCCTCTGGACATGTCCAAACCACTGTCCCTCCTCTGGACATGTCCAAACCACTGTCCCTCCTCTGGACATGTCCAAACCACTGTCCCTCCTCTGGACATGTCCAAACCATCTCAGTGTGTCCTCCCTAACTTTATCTCCCAGTTGTTCAACATGTGCTGTACCTCTGATGATCTCATTCCTGATCTTATCCATCCTTGTCTCTCCTAAGGAGAACCTCAGCATCTTCATTTCTGACACTTCCAGTTCTGTCTCCTGTCTTTTTGTCCATGTCTCTGTCTCCAGACCATACAACATAGCTGGTCTCACCACTGTCTTGTAAACTTTTCCTTTGGCCTTTGCTGACACCTTTTTGTCTCAAATCACTCCTGAAACACTGCACTAAAACCATAGATATACGGATCTGATGTAGTATATCTCCGTATCCTTTACATATACTTATACTTATATTTCCGGATATTCCCGGAAATGGACCGCAATGATCCTTAAAAAATCCCAAGATCCCAAAATCCGGATACTTATCTTTGGCAGGCCCTTGACAAATAACAGCCACATTTATTTTGGATCTGCCGAAGATAAGTATCCAGATTTTGGGATTTTTTAAGGATCATTGCGGGCCATTTCCGGGAATATCCGAACACAGATCCTTCCGTATATCTATGGTTTTAGTGCAGTGAAACTTTTCTCCATCCACTCCATCCTGCCTGGACTCTCTTCTTCACCTCTTTACCACATTCCCCATTTTCCTGGACAGTGGACCCCAAGTACTTGAAGTCCTGCACCTTTGTGACCTCTGACCCTTGTAGCCTCACTGTTCCACCTCCTCCCTCTCATTCACACACATGTACTCTGTCTTACTACGGCTGACTTTCATTCCTCTTCTTTCAAGTGCATACCTCCACCTCTCCAAGTTCTCTTCCACCTGTTCCCTGTCCTCACCACAGATCATGATGTCATCTTTTAGGCAGTGTTGGTGTAAACAGCTGATGTGTGTAGCTCATCTGGTCATGCTGCTGTTCTGCAGGATCTGTTTGGATCAGATGGAGCTCAGGTGGTCGTTAACTTCTTGAAGAAAGGCTCGGAGAAGTTCTACAGCGGATTGGGTCACAACAAGCTCATTCTCTCTACTGTCGACTGCGTGTGGTCGGTCCAGCTATGGACAAACGTGCACGTCCTCCATCCACCGAATAACAGCCAGACAATGATCTTGTTTGTTCGTCCCACCAGGTCCTGCATTGTGGGCTGTCACTCCACAGAATTCTACTTTTTATCTAAAAACGGAGCCTCTCTCCTGCTGGACTTACTCAGAGTGAGTCTCTGGATCCTGCCGTCAAACGTTTGTGTGAAGAACAAACATTTTGTTGTTTGCTGTCAGAGATTGTCCAGTTGAACTCACAAACGGTTGCTTGTTCTGACAGACGGGCCCTCGTTGCGTCCGCAGCATCGTGCTCGCTGCCCTGCTGGCTCTTTGTGACAACCCGGACTCTCGGCCTCAGGTCCTGAGCTGGAGGGACGCCGACGGTCTAACGGCCCCCGCCTTCCTCCTGCAGCTGTGGAGGGAGGAAGAGGAGGAGCTGGGGGTCCTTCGAACCCAGCATGGAGGGATTCAAGGTCAGCAAAGAGAGAATCCTCCGCCCGCTGCCAGACGTTCTCTTTAAAAACATTATTTTGACTGTTTTGTATATGAGCCACAGGTTTCAGCCTCTATGAATTTTTAACAGAGACAAAGTTTAGCTGCTTTTTCACACATTAACTGAAAACATGACATCGTCTGGTTTTGTTGCTTCCAGATGCTGATTCTTTGATGATTAGGCCTAAAATATTGATTTTGTTTTTAAAAACTGCTGGCGCGAAAATCAGATTTTCTGACAAACTCGTGTTTTTTGTGTCTTTGACTGATAACGATGAGCATAAAATGTAAAACTGGCTCTCTGGCTCATCCCTTGAGTTAGGAGCATTTTTCTGTCGGATTGAGGTCAAAGGTCAGAGAAGAATTGTAGCCCTGTTGATCTGAGCACGATGAGTGAAAACATTATTTTCCTCCAGCAGAATAAATCCTGAGCGCTTCGACTCTGCTGCGTTGCTTTTTCTACACAACACATTAAATGATACGGAGTTCACTTTACTCTTTATTTTTCACACGTTTTGTCTTTTTTTATTTTTTTTTCAAGTTTTTATTAAGGAAAACAACACAGAAAAAAATGCATGCATCAACAATCTACATAGTATAGTTTTTTTTTATTTTTTTTACCAAGTCTCTGTTCACTGTAATATTCTATGTATTTTAGATCTTCATGTAATTCAACATCTGGAGTCTGATATACCTGTTTTTTTTTTTTTTTACCAAACACAAGTAACACAAGATAACTTTAACAAATTATAACAATGATGTGTAGCTACTGAACAATGGATGTCATCTAATTTTCACACTCTGTGTTCAGATCTGGTGTTCAAGAAAGTCTTCTAAAGTTTCCAGCAATCATCAGATTTGTCCTTTTCCAGTCTCATTGTGAATTGAAGTTCCTCTGCCTAACAAATAACCTTAAACAAATGGTCTAAGCCAAACAGAATATTTAAGGAGCAGTGGGTGTCACATCATTTCCATTAGGTCCCGTTTTGTCTTTTGTATGTTTCAGATCCCAGAAGGCCTCTGCTGACTCGTTTCCATCGGGACGCCGGAGGTCCGTCGCTTCCTGTCGACACGCCGAGCGCCACCGTGCTGGAAATATCAGAAAACCTGCGAGCAAAGATTTACTTCATCCTCTGCAGTTTGGGTAAAGAGACAAACGTTTTAGTTTCACTTCGTGAACAACAGAGGAACAAGAGTCAGACTTTGATTTTTTAACTTTCAGGTTTTCTGGAGCTTCCTGGACTCTCGGCGGAGGACTACGTGACTCTGAGCATTGTGAAGAGATACCTGGACTTCAAGGTGAAACATTTTTAATCAGAGGAACTGCATTTCCTTCCAAAATGCAGTGTGAATGCTGACTGCTGAAGAACAAGCTGAAAAACAGCTGAAATGAGCTGAAATGAAAGAACAAGCCTAAATTAGCAGAAAGAACAAACATTTCCTGAATTAGGTTTAAATTAGCAGAAATTAGTACAAAAGGTAGGAAATTAGATTTAAAAAAAGGTGAAATTAGCACAAAAAAAATAGCTGAAAAGGCAGAAAGAAGCTTAAACTACCAGAAGGAAGTGAAAGGAGCTGAAAAAGCCAAATTTAGCTCAAACAGCTAAAAGTAGCTGAAATAGCAGAAAAAGCTTAAACTAGCAAAAAGAAGTTAATTAGGCTGAAAGTAGCAGAAATTACCAAGAAAAACTTAAATTTATCTGAAAACAGCTGAGATTAGCTAAAAATGCTACAAAAGTACCGGTAGGTGAAAATGTAGAAAAAGCAGAAGAAAGCAGAACATGTTTGCTGAAAGAAGCAGAAATGAGGAAAAAAAAGTGTAAATTGAAAAAAGCTGAAATTAGCACACAAAAAAAACGGCTTAACAGTAGCTAAAACAGCAGAAAGAAACTTAAATTACCAGATGGAAAGAGCACACTTTGCTTAATTAGGCTGAAAAAGTTGAAATGAGTGCAAAAATGTGGTATTAGCTGAAAAAGCTAAAATTAGCATAAAAAAGCTAAATACAGTAGCAGAAATAGCTGCAACTTGCAGAAATAAGCTGAAAGGAGCACAAACAGTTGAAAAACAGCTGAAATTAGCTGAAAAAGTTTAAGTTTACATGAGGAAGCTGAAACAAGAAGAAGCAGAACAGAAAGGAGCAGTAAAAGGTTGTAAACACATCTAAAGATCTAAAGGAGGTAAAATGAGCTCAGTTCATTTTCTGTGAGAACAACAATGTCAGAAAAGGCTAAATATTTCAAAAAGCTAAAGTTGCACCAAAACCAAAAGTCACAGCAGGACTGTCCTGAAAGAGCCGAACGTTTTGATTCATGATTTGTTGAAACAGCTGAAAACTGCCAGACGAGAATTGCACCGACAAACGTACGGAAGAGAAATGAATGACAGTGGAGCGACTGCTTCATGGACATTCAGAATATTAAAGGTCCTGGAAGGAATGTCACTCAGAGTGTTGTTGGAACGACTCTCAGCTACTACCACACCAGTTTGACCTGCAGACGTTTAAGTTCAGCTGGTTGTGGCAGCCATGTTGAACTGAGCTGACTCCAAAAGTTTAGCAGTCGTTTGCTGTGAGATATTTTGCTAACAGACATGTGTAGAAGAGTTTTGTTCTTTTCAGCTGCTGGAGACGTTCTCTGTCGGCGCTGCAGGTCGGCGAGGTTTGGGACGAGGTCCGCCGGGACCTGAGCCTGGACGGCGTGAGGCCCATCAGCCCCGACGAGGACGCCCTGAGCTCCGTCTGCAGGACGTCAGAGGACACGGCGAGGAGGACGGTGATGGAGCAGACCAACATCCTGGAGCTGCAGCAGGAGGAGGAGCTGCGTGAGGAGCGGCTGCTCTACCAGGAGGTGCTGAGAGGAGAAACACGTCCTCCTGGGTCACACTCACATCAGTGATTTCTTTATGACCGCAGATGAAGTCTCACTGGAAGCAGCAGGAGCTCACAGACACGTCCTGGAACGACTACGTCTCCAGAACTTCACATTACGAGACCCTGAAGGTGTCACGCTCATGAACACACCTGCAGACCGGACCGGACCACACGTGGGTTTTATCACCGTGACGTTGTCGTGTTTTCTCTGCGCAGGAGAGGAAAGCTCAGAGGGAGAAGCACGCCGAGTCGAGCAGACCTGAGAGGAAAGACGATCGTCCTGCCAAGGTCCGCAGCTTTCATCTGATTCTGTCAAGTTATTCTTTAAAACATGCAGCTGTACGAGCGTCATTAAACACAACCATGATGGGAATCTGACAAAACTGATGAAAAATATGAGACTTTACAATAAATCTACTGAAATAAACTCAAACAGGAAGAAAACTTTACTACAGGGAGTCCTCGACTTACGAACGAGTTCCGGGCCTAAGGACCGTTCGTAACCCGATTTTGACGTAAGTTTGAACCCATAGCACGTGCGTTCGTAAGTTGGAAAATGTATGCTAGCGCTGCGCCAAACACCCGTTTTTCAACACAAACGTACTGGTTCATAAACATGCACAGAACTTTGTTTACAAACGGTGAGCTAACACACTTTCATCTAAAAACACATAAAACACACACCAGTGCTGTATTAATGTACAACTGTACTGGTCGTAAGTCCGAGTTGCCGTAAGTTGAGGACTCCCTGTATGAAACAACATTTAAGTGTTTATGTTCAGGGTAACAACGACTCGAGCAGCTTTTGAAAACGAGTGTTTTTCATTTTAAACTCGTGGTTCCTAAAGACGAGGTCTGGGTGTCTCTGTGGGACGTAGGGACATAGGGAAGACTTGTGGAGCTGGTCTCAGGACCCAGTATTGTGTCTCTAACTTCATCTCCCAGTTGTTCATCCTGTGCTGGACCTCTGATGACATCATTCCTGATCTTCTCCGTCCTCCTGTCCCTCCTCTCAGGTTGTCTAACTGCAGCGTCTCTTTCAGTTTCAGGGTTTTATCGGCCACATCCTGACGGTGGAGAACACCGGCGCTCCGGGCCCAACGGGACTGAAGGTGACACTGTCTGGAGCTCCGATCAGAACCGAGCTCACAGCACAGAACCTGAGGTTCTCCAGCAGCACCAGAACCTGAGGTTCTCCAGCAGCACCAGAACCTGAGGTTCTCCAGCGGCACCAGAACCTGAGGTTCTCCAGCAGCACCAGAACCTGAGGTTCTCCAGCAGCACCAGAACCTGAGGTTCTCCAGCAGCACCAGAACCTGAGGTTCTCCAGCAGCACCAGAACCTGAGGTTCTCCAGCGGCACCAGAACCTGAGGTTCTCCAGCAGCACCAGAACCTGAGGTTCTCCAGCGGCACCAGAACCTGAGGTTCTCCAGCGGCACCAGAACCTGAGGTTCTCCAGCGGCACCAGAACCTGAGGTTCTCCAGCGGCACCAGAACCTGAGGTTCTCCAGCAGCACCAGAACCTGAGGTTCTCCAGCAGCACCAGAACCTGAGGTTCTCCAGCGGCACCAGAACCTGAGGTTCTCCAGCGGCACCAGAACCTGAGGTTCTCCAGCGGCACCAGAACCTGAGGTTCTCCAGCAGCACCAGAACCTGAGGTTCTCCAGCAGCACCAGAACCTGAGGTTCTCCAGCAGCACCAGAACCTGAGGTTCTCCAGCGGCACCAGAACCTGAGGTTCTCCAGCAGCACCAGAACCTGAGGTTCTCCAGCGGCACCAGAACCTGAGGTTCTCCAGCAGCACCAGAACCTGAGGTTCTCCAGCGGCACCAGAACCTGAGGTTCTCCAGCAGCACCAGAACCTGAGGTTCTCCAGCGGCACCAGAACCTGAGGTTCTCCAGCAGCACCAGAACCTGAGGTTCTCCAGCGGCACCAGAACCTGAGGTTCTCCAGCAGCACCAGAACCTGAGGTTCTCCAGCGGCACCAGAACCTGAGGTTCTCCAGCGGCACCAGAACCTGAGGTTCTCCAGCAGCACCAGAACCTGAGGTTCTCCAGCAGCACCAGAACCTGAGGTTCTCCAGCGGCACCAGAACCTGAGGTCGTTCTAAAACACGACTCAGCTCAGCTTCACGGGAAAAAACAGACAAGAAGGAGTTTTATTTCTGCAGCTGAGACTAAAAGATGACAGGAAGTCACTCAGTGTGCACACTCAGAGCCAACACACACACACACACACACACACACAGCTGCTGTTTTAATTCATGTTTTTCAAGTTAAAACGTTGAATTCCAGTTTCTGTTTCATCCTTCGACACAAATGATGTCATCTGGTGAGTTTCTGGGCAGAGCTTCATGGCCGCCTCAGTTTAAATAAATGAAGACGTCAGTGAAGGCTTGTTCGTCTTGTTGGACGTATTTTTGTGTTTCGGGTTACGTAAGTCGCCGCAGCGCATTAACCCAGATGTTCCCTGAAGCGCGCGGCACCGAGCCTCTTCGGCTGCTGCTGGACGGCTGAAGAGCTGAATTTGAGCTCGGAACAGCCGGAGTCAACCAGAGAAGCACCGGAGTCTAAAAAGTGTAAGAAACATTTTGTTGTTCTCTGATCTGCTGCTGGAGACGACTGTTTTTTAACTCGTGGGCTGATTTCTAACAGGAGGTCATATTTAACATGAGCTGTTGAAATTAAAACTTTATGTTGTTGAAACATTTAACAACAGACGAGGACGAACGTTAAACATCAATAATTGATTATTGGTCTTTTCTGTGCTTCTGTAACAAATAATTTGTTAGAAAAACATCAAAGTTTTGTGCTATTTAAAGTTTTTATGAATGTATTTTATGATGTAAGCTCTCAGGTTGTTCTGTGACTCACGGGGATTTGTTGGACTCGTCGGGTCGGATCCAGAACCAGGGATGATCTTCAGACTGGGACGACTGACTCCAGGATACTTCTGTCTCCTGCAGGTGAGTCTAATCCCTGAAATAATCTGAGAACCACGACCTTTTCTGTTCTGGATCTGTGGGTCTACAGCGGGACTGGGTTTCAGATGAAGGTTCTGACCCGACTGTCCGTCTTGTCTGCAGAGACAGATGTCCGGGGAGGTCCGAGTCCAGCAGTACTGCAGCATCCTGGAGCCTGTTGCCATGACGATGGCAGCAGTGGGGATGGGAGTCTCTGCCTACAGCACCAAGAAGATGGCTGAAAACCCCTGGGAGAGATCTCTGAGGGACACAGGGACTCTGAGGGACACAGGAACTCTGAGGGACACAGGGACTCTGAGGGACACAGGAACTCTGAGGGACACAGGGACTCTGAGGGACACAGGAACTCTGAGGGACACAGGGACTCTGAGGGACACAGGATCTCTGAGGGACACAGGATCTCTGAGGGACACAGGAACTCTGAGGGACACAGGGACTCTGAGGGACACAGGGACTCTGAGGGACACAGGACTCTGAGGGACACAGGGACTCTGAGGGACACAGGAACTCTGAGGGACACAGGGACTCTGAGGGACACAGGAACTCTGAGGGACACAGGGACTCTGAGGGACACAGGAACTCTGAGGGACACAGGGACTCTGAGGGACACAGGAACTCTGAGGGACACAGGGACTCTGAGGGACACAGGGACTCTGAGAGTCTCCGAGACGCCCTGAAGGAATTCTAGAGACTCTGAGAAGCTCTGAGGGAACTTCCTGTTAGGAACCTAAAGAGTCTCTGGGGGACTTTGAGACTCTCTGAAGGTCTCTCACAGGTTTTTTCTGAGTTCGGTTTACCTCAAATCATTTTGGAGGACCTGAGGGTCTCTGGTGAGGGTGACCGGATGTTTGTGAAAGTCCAAGAAGGTTTGGTTTGAACGGTCTCAGTTCCTCAGAGTCTCCTGAAGTCTTTGGGGGACTCTCGGGGTCTTTGGGGGACTTGTAGGAAGTGTGGAGGACTCTAAAGAAAAGTTTGTGAACGTTGGAGGAGGCTGAGCGATGCGTTGTGTTAAGAGTTGAGTTTCAAAAAATAAAAATATGAACTTTTGTTCAGAAGCATCTGTAAAATGTAAAAGTCATGTTTTGTCAGGAGGCGTTCCCACGTCTGACACAATAATTTCATAAAACGTCCGAATCGTGGGACAACACAAACCGTTTCTTCCAGAGATTCTCAGTTTAGTTTGTTTTATGATTCATGTTTCAGTTAAGATTTTAATTCTTTACATCGGCTGTAAAAAAAAAAAAACATCTCAATAAAATTCTCAGGTTGTGAAGTTTTTTCTTTGATTTGGTCTCTGGTGGCACGGATTAAAAAAGATGTGTCCTTTAATGCAGTGAATTATTTTAATATCACAGAAATAATGGGCCAGTTGTTTAACGTGGGGTTGAGTTTAGTGTCTCCAGGGTTCTGGTTCTCTGCCGGTCGGCTGAACGGACCCGTTCATGTGAGCAGAACTTCCTGTTAGAGACACCAGGAGCTACATTTATCAACGGGTTTGTTACAGAGGTCGTCCAGCTGCAGACTGATGTTCAAAACTGGGATTCTTTTAATTAAACTGGATTTAATCCAGCTGCAGTGGATTATTTCAGTGGAGGATAATCTCTTCTGATCCCATTAACCCTCCTAACTACGGAAGCGTATTGCAGTCAACCATGAAAAAAAAATTTGGGAGCTTATGTATCACGTGATACGTATGTAGTAGAAACATGATACTATGTAGTAATAACGTGATACTATGTAGTAAAAACGTGATAAATATGTAGTAATACTGTAACGTGATACTATGTAGTAATAACGTGATACGTATGTAGTAATAACGTGATACTATGTAGTAATAACGTGATACTATGTAGTAATAACGTGATACTATGTAGTAATAACGTGATACTATGTAATAATAACGTGATACTATGTAGTAAAAATGTGATAAATATGTAGTAATAACGTGATACTATGTAGTAATAACGTGATACGTATGTAGTAATAACGTGATACGTATGTAGTAATAACGTGATACTATGTAGTAAAAACGTGATACTATGTAGTAAAAACGTGATACGTATGTATAGATAGCATTCTTGTAGCCAGTATTTTAGGAGAAGCGGTTCCTTTAAATATATAGTAGACCTGCAAAAGCCACATGCCTCAGTAGCACAATGGAAAGCGTGTCTGCTTTCCCTCCAACAACCCAGGTTCGATCCTGACCTGGTTCAACTTATTTTACTTTATTTTATTTTATAGGATAAATAAAATAAAAAAGGAGTTTGTGTTAACCACAGGCATATTAAGTCTATTGGTAAACAAACGCTGTTTATCTGTTACTGTTGAAAACACTCTTCAGCTGTTTCTGTTGGTAAACAAACACTCTTCAGCTCTTTCGATTTGTAAACAAACACTTGTCAGCTGTTTCTATTGGTTAAAAAACAAACACTCTTCAGCTGTTTCTATTGGTAAACAAACACTCCAGCTGTTTCTATTGGTAAACAAACACTCCAGCTGTTTCTATTGGTAAATAAACATACTTCAGCTGATTCTATTGGTAAACGAACACTTTTCAGCTGATTCTATCGGTAAACAAACACTCTTCAGCTGTTTCTGTTGGTAAGCAAACACTCTTCAGCTGTTTCTATTGGTAAATAAACATACTTCAGCTGATTCTATTGGTAAACAAACACTCTTCAGCTGTTTCTATTGGTAAACAAACACTCTTCAGCTGTTTCTGTTGGTAAACAAACACTTTTAAGCTGTTTCTGTTTGTAAAAAAAACTCTTCAGCTGATTCTGTTGGTAAATAAACAATCTTCCACTGTTTTGTCCACAGTGTTTATTTATAAACTTTAATTTAGGAACACGTTACCTTTGGATTAGAGATCAATACTGTGCAGTTTTTGTTTTTTTACTGGATTGAATTGCCTTTACAACTAAATGCGGAGAAAACAATAAAAACTAAACTTCCACGGATCAGAACATCCTCACACACAAACTCTGCAGCTTCAATATTTTATATCCTTTAATTCGACCACTCGTGAGCTTAGTTTTAAATGATTTACCTAAACAACATCTGAAATGAAAAATGTTTTTGAGTTTAAAATAGTTTTTGACAAACTGCATGTATTACTAACCGTTGAAACACGATCTTTAAATAAACATAAAATATTGACCTAAATATAATTAGTAAGTTCATGGTACAAATCCAATAATTCTCAGTCGGGTCATAAGAAACTGTCCAGATGTGCGGCTGCTGTTCTCCTCCTGTCCAGCAGGAGCGCTGTGATCTGGATATAGACTCCGCCCTTTTCTCCAAAACTTTATTTATAAAGTTCGTTGACAAAGTGACTCCTCCTCCTGCAGCTGCAGGTTCGGGACGGGTTGTGTTCGTGTCACAGCTGAGGATGAGGAGTTCCTCTGCCCTTTATCATTTTCATGACGTCATTTGTGCTTAAAAGTTCGCGCCACGCTGCGTCTTCTTCTTCTTCTGTTCCTCTTCATCATTAGAGCAGGAGGTCGGTCCTCCTCCGGGTCCGTCTGGAAGATGGCTGGGCTCGGTTCGGCCCGGTGCAGACTCCTCTCTTCCTCCTTCATCCTCCTGGTGCTCCTCTTCCTCCCGGGGTCTTCCTCCAGTCGGGATGTGGTTCTGCAACACAACGAGACGTGGAGCGGTCCGGTCCAGTCCACGCGCGACGATGATCCGGGTCACCCGGACACCAACGGGTCCACGAACCACAAGAAGCTTTTCCCGGTTCTGGACCTGAACTACGAACACGTCCGGAAACCGTTCGAGATCTCCCTGTGGATCCTGCTGGCTCTGCTCATGAAGCTGGGTGAGTCCAAACAGAACCAGAACCACCAGGTTCTGATCATGAAGCTGGGTGAGTCCAAACCACCAGAACCAGCAGGTTCTGATCATGAAGCTGGGTGAGTCCAAACCACCAGAACCACCAGGTTCTGCTCATGAAGCTGGGTGAGTCCAAACCACCAGAACCAGAACCACCAGGTTCTGATCATGAAGCTGGGTGAGTCCAAACCACCAGAACCACCAGGTTCTGCTCATGAAGCTGGGTGAGTCCAAACCACCAGAACCAGAACCACCAGAACCAGGTTCTGATCATGAAGCTGGGTGAGTCCAAACAGAACCAGAACCACCAGGTTCTGATCATGAAGCTGGGTGAGTCCAAACCACCAGAACCACCAGGTTCTGATCATGAAGCTGGGTGAGTCCAAACAGAACCAGAACCACCAGGTTCTGATCATGAAGCTGGGTGAGTCCAAACAGAACCAGAACCACCAGGTTCTGATCATGAAGCTGGGTGAGTCCAAACAGAACCAGAACCACCAGGTTCTGATCATGAAGCTGGGTGAGTCCAAACCACCAGAACCACCAGGTTCTGATCATGAAGCTGGGTGAGTCCAAACCACCAGAACCACCAGGTTCTGCTCATGAAGCTGGGTGAGTCCAAACAGAACCAGAACCAGCAGGTTCTGATCATGAAGCTGGGTGAGTCCAAACAGAACCAGAACCACCAGGTTCTGATCATGAAGCTGGGTGAGTCCAAACCACCAGAACCAGAACCACCAGGTTCTGCTCATGAAGCTGGGTGAGTCCAAACAGAACCAGAACCAGCAGGTTCTGATCATGAAGCTGGGTGAGTCCAAACCACCAGAACCAGCAGGTTCTGATCATGAAGCTGGGTGAGTCCAAACCACCAGAACCACCAGGTTCTGATCATGAAGCTGGGTGAGTCCAAACAGAACCAGAACCACCAGGTTCTGCTCATGAAGCTGGGTGAGTCCAAACAGAACCAGAACCAGCAGGTTCTGATCATGAAGCTGGGTGAGTCCAAACAGAACCAGCAGGTTCTGCTTATGAAGCTGGGTGAGTCCAAACAGAACCAGAACCAGCAGGTTCTGATCATGAAGCTGGGTGAGTCCAAACAGAACCAGAACCAGCAGGTTCTGCTCATGAAGCTGGGTGAGTCCAAACAGAACCAGAACCACCAGGTTCTGGGTTAAAGAACTGAAGTGATGTCCATCAGAACTTTTTCAGTCCAATTTCTTCTTCTTGGTTCTGAAATCTGCTTCATGTTCCGTTAATCCTAATCCCGGCCTCTTCAGTTTTCTCTGGACTTCGGCTGATTTGTAGCTAAATGTTTTCACAGGAAGTTACTGAACTTTGTTGTTGTGTCGTTTGGCTGAAAAACAAACAACAACAACCTGTCAGCTGTTTGTGGTCAGCCGCTGGACAGTAAGTGTTTGAGCCAAACAAACTTTAGCTACTTTTCTTTAGTTGATTCAAATCAGCCTGAAAATATTTAATTGATTCAGGAAACGGTTCAGATCACACTGATCTGATCTGAAACTTCAAACCCTTTGGAAAAAGTAACGTTTTCTGTGAAAATGAGCCGAATGACAGCTGAAATCTGCTGAAGGAGCTGAAACAGTCGTTAAAGATTACACTCTATTTCGTTTTATGATTATGTTTATTAAATTTTGGTGTTGGTGAAACTTTTTATACTTTTTTTTTACTACTATGAAAAACTACTATGCAAAAAACTCAGGACAGTACTAAACTTTTATTATTTCATTTTATGCTTGTTTATTAATTGTTTTTAGTGTTTAAATGTTTACTGTTGCACCGAGAGACTGAGAGAGAAATGCAATTTCAATCCTGTGTATGTCCTGTACATATTGCAGTTCTGACAATAAAGTTGACTTTGACTAAAGCTGAAAGGAGGAAAACACAAGCTTAACAACTAAAATCAAATCACTAAATAAAAACTAAAACTAGTAAAAGCTAGCTAAAAGAATCAAAAGGGTAGCTAAAAGAATCAAAAGGTTAGCTAAAAGAATCAAAAGGTTAGCTAAAAGAATCAAAAGTTAAGCTAAAAGAATCAAAAGGTTAGCTAAAAGAATCAAAAGGGTAGCTAAAAGAATCAAAAGGGTAGCTAAAAGAATCAAAAGGGTAGCTAAAAGAATCAAAAGGGTAGCTAAAAGAATCAAAAGGGTAGCTAAAAGAATCAAAAGTTTAGCTAAAAGAATCAAAAGTTTAGCTAAAAGAATCAAAAGTTAGCTAAAAGAATCAAAGGTTAGCTAAAAGAATCAAAAGTTAGCTAAAAGAATCAAAAGTTAGCTAAAAGAATCAAAAGTTAGCTAAAAGAATCAAAAGTTTATCTAAAAGAATCAAAAGGGTAGCTAAAAGAATCAAAAGGGTAGCTAAAAGAATCAAAAGGGTAGCTAAAAGAATCAAAAGGGTAGCTAAAAGAATCAAAAGGGTAGCTAAAAGAATCAAAAGGGTAGCTAAAAGAATCAAAAGGTTAGCTAAAAGAATCAAAAGGTTAGCTAAAAGAATCAAAAGGGTAGCTAAAAGAATCAAAAGGGTAGCTAAAAGAATCAAAAGGTTAGCTAAAAGAATCAAAAGGTTAGCTAAAAGAATCAAAAGGTTAGCTAAAAGAATCAAAAGGTTAGCTAAAAGAATCAAAAGTTAGCTAAAAGAATCAAAGGTTAGCTAAGAGAATCAAAGGTTAGCTAAAAGAATCAAAAGTTAGCTAAAAGAATCAAAAGTTAGCTAAAAGAATCAAAAGTTAGCTAAAAGAATCAAAAGTTAGCTAAAAGAATCAAAAGTTTTTCTAAAAGAATCAAAAGTTTTTCTAAAAGAATCAAAAGTTTTTCTAAAAGAATCAAAAGTTTTTCTAAAAGAATCAAAAGTTAGCTAAAAGAATCAAAAGTTTATCTAAAAGAATCAAAAGGTTAGCTAAAAGAATCAAAAGTTGATCTAAAATAACCAAAAGGGTAGCTAAAAGAATCAGAACCAGTAGCTGAATTAGATATGAAAGAATTGAAGTGATTTTAATGTATTTCTAAGAAAATATTCATAAATAAATGTAAATATTTTAAAAAGTGGAAAAGTTTTAAAAACCAAAAGTCATAGCATACCTGAATGAGCTGAATGTTTTGATTTATGAACAGCTAAAACAGTCTGTGCTGAAACAAACAAAACACACAAACAAAACACTTGTTTTATTTTTTAAGCAGGCCTATTCTGCCTCCACATGATTCTGTCTTTAATCAGTTGATATTATTATTGATTTTATCACTTGTTTTATTTGTTGTAGCACTTTGAGATTTTTATTAATGAAAAGTGCGGTATAAATTGAATTCATTATTATTATTAATCCCCTAAAAGACGCAGTTGTCCACACGTTGACGTCCTGAAAGTTTCTTCTGTCGTTGATTGACGAGGCCTCGTTCTGATCTGAACCTCAAAGACCGATGAACGTTTACTTCAGCTTGGTTCTAGAACCAGCTGTAGTGGTTGGAGGTCCGGTCACGACGGGCCGCTCGGTTCCAGGTCTGATCAGCCGAAGACGCTCAGAGTTTCTGCAGCGTCTTATCTGTCTGTCCAGCTGTCCTCTCGTAGGGCTGGTCCCACTTCCTGTCCAACACGCACCGCTTGATAACAAAGATGTCCGTCTGGCGGGTCAGGAGGACGAACAGATGACTCCTCGAGCCGCCTCGCCTCCGTCACATCAGCTGAAGGCTCTGAAGCTAAAGGAGCAGTTCGGCTGCAGCTCGCGCAACACCTAGATGTTTTTTTTTTATCTCTGACAAGTCGCACCAGAGTTCTCTGTCAACAGATGTGAGGATCTGAGTTTCTTCAGCTCCTGATGTTTAGGACAATCTGGACCAAACCACTTGAACGTGTTGCTGCCGGCTCCGTTTTACCTGGCGGGGAATAAACTCCTGATTGGAAGTGGACGAAAAATAAACGTTAAATGTGTTCAAAGGTGTCTTCATCAGCCGGTCGGGTCAGTCGGGCTTCAAGGCCTCAACGGCTCGATGTTTACTCAAAACAAACCCCAAATGTCCCGGAGGGACGACAAGGTCCGTCCAGCTGCACAGAACCCAACCGACATGAGGTGGATTTTATCTCTGCGCAGTTTTTAACGTTGTCTCCTGAAGATCGTTTCATCAGTTCAGTTTGTCCACGCTTCAACCGTCGAGTCCACTTCTGATGATTAAAACGGTTCAACCGTCGAGTCGGTTCGACCGTCGTGTCCAGTTCTGATGATTAAAACGGTTCAACCGTCGAGTCCAGTTCTGATGATTAAAACGGTTCAACCGTCGAGTCCAGTTCTGATGATTAAAACGGTTCAACCGTCGAGTCGGTTCGACCGTCGTGTCCAGTTCTGATGATTAAAACGGTTCGACCGTCGAGTCGGTTCGACCGTCGTGTCCAGTTCTGATGATTAAAACGGTTCAACCGTCGAGTCCAGTTCTGATGATTGAAACGGTTCAACCGTCGTGTCCAGTTCTGATGATTAAAACGGTTCAACCGTCGAGTCGGTTCGACCGTCGTGTCCAGTTCTGATGATTAAAACGGTTCGACCGTCGAGTCGGTTCGACCGTCGTGTCCAGTTCTGATGATTAAAACGGTTCAACCGTCGAGTCGGTTCGACCGTCGTGTCCAGTTCTGATGATTAAAACGGTCCGACCGTCGAGTCCAGTTCTGATGATTAAAACGGTTCAACCGTCGAGTCCAGTTCTGATGATTAAAACGGTTCAACCGTCGAGTCCAGTTCTGATGATTGAAACGGTTCAACCGTCGAGTCCAGTTCTGATGATTAAAACGGTTCGACCGTCGTGTCCAGTTCTGATGATTAAAACGGTTCAACCGTCGAGTCGGTTCGACCGTCGTGTCCAGTTCTGATGATTAAAACGGTTCAACCGTCGAGTCGGTTCGACCGTCGTGTCCAGTTCTGATGATTAAAACGGTTCAACCGTCGAGTCGGTTCGACCGTCGTGTCCAGTTCTGATGATTAAAACGGTTCGACCGTCGTGTCCAGTTCTGATGATTAAAACGGTTCGACCGTCGAGTCGGTTCGACCGTCGTGTCCAGTTCTGATGATTAAAACGGTTCAACCGTCGAGTCGGTTCGACCGTCGTGTCCAGTTCTGATGATTAAAACGGTTCAACCGTCGAGTCGGTTCGACCGTCGTGTCCAGTTCTGATGATTAAAACGGTCCGACCGTCGAGTCCAGTTCTGATGATTAAAACGGTTCAACCGTCGAGTCCAGTTCTGATGATTAAAACGGTTCAACCGTCGAGTCCAGTTCTGATGATTGAAACGGTTCAACCGTCGAGTCCAGTTCTGATGATTGAAACGGTTCAACCGTCGAGTCCAGTTCTGATGATTGAAACGGTTCAACCGTCGAGTCCAGTTCTGATGATTGAAACGGTTCAACCGTCGAGTCCAGTTCTGATGATTGAAACGGTTCAGTTCTGATGATTAAAACGGTTCGACCGTCGAGTCCAGAGTTCTGATGATTAAAACGGTTCAGTTCTGATGATTGAAATGGTTCTCGCAGGTTTTCACGTCATTCCTCGAGTGTCTCGCGTCGTCCCGGAGAGCTGCCTGCTGATCTTCGTGGGCCTGCTGGTGGGCGGAGTCATCAAAGCCATGGAGGAGAAGGCCCCCATCCTGGACTCGACGCTCTTCTTCCTCTACCTGCTGCCCCCCATCATCCTGGACGCCGGGTACTTCCTGCCCATCCGGCTCTTCACGGAGAACCTGGGCACCATCCTGGTGTTCGCGGTGGTGGGGACGTTGTGGAACGCCTTCTTCATCGGCGGGATGATGTTCGCCGTGTGTCAGATCAACGTGGCCGCCCAGTTCAAGCGGGTGGACTTGCTGTCCTGCCTTCTGTTCGGCTCCATCATCTCGGCCGTGGACCCCGTGGCGGTTCTGGCCGTGTTCGAGGAGATCCACATCAACGAGCTGCTGTACATCCTGGTGTTTGGAGAATCGCTCCTGAACGACGCCGTCACCGTGGTGAGTGAGCGAACGTTCCTCAGGACGCCATCCAGCTGTTTGACTTCCTGATTAACGACCACCGGCCCTCCTGCCCTGCAGGTTCTCTACCACCTGTTCGAGGAGTTCTCCCACGCAGGAACCGTGACGGTCGGAGACGCGCTCCTCGGCGTCGTCTCGTTCTTCGTGGTTTCACTTGGAGGCATCATGGTGGGCGTCGTCTACGGCATCTTGGGCGCCTTCACGTCCCGTTTCACGCTGCACTCCCGCGTCATCGAGCCGCTCTTCGTCTTCCTCTACAGCTACATGGCGTACCTGTCTGCAGAAGTTTTCCACCTGTCGGGGATCATGTCGTAAGTACAGCTCTGGGTCAGGCACCTGCGGGGTCAGGGGTCAGGCACCTGCGGGGTCAGAGGTCAGGCACCTGCGGGGTCAGGCACCTGCGGGGTCAGGGGTCAGGCATCTGTGTGGTCAGGGGTCAGGCACCTGTGGGGTCAGAGGTCAGGCACCTGCGGGGTCAGGGATCAGGCACCTGCGGGGTCAGGCACTTGTCGGGTCAGGCACCTGTGGGTCAGGCACCTGT
>JBBPBX010045795.1:0-22796 GCA_038048925.1 Garcialebias charrua | reverse complement strand
GTCTTTTCAGAAAGAATGAAGTCCATAAAAAGATGGGCAGATCAGGTTTGTGCACTTTTACAGCTTTTGTTGGTGATGTCTTTTTCCCAGTCTGAAGATTTATTATGCAGACAAATAGGACATTCTGAAATCCCTCAGCTTTCTAAGGATGGTGACATTATGCTGGGGGGAATCTTCTACTTCCACAGTAGCTGGATAAACAGACAGGAGTCTTACATAGAAAATCCTCTGCCACTGGAATGTATAGGGTAAATTGCACAGAATAAATATTTTATTTGTCGTGTCTAAATTTTGTGTAATAATATGAAGTGTGAAAATGCCTATGATTTATGTTAGAATATTATTCTGCATGTACTCAGAATAAATCTGTTCTAACAAACATGTATTTTTATCTGAACGTAGATTGAGTTTCAGAGATTTCCAGTTTGCACAAGCCATGCGTTTTGCCGTTGAGGAAATTAACAACAGCACATACCTACTTCCAGGCATTTCTCTGGGATACAATATCTATGACACTTGTAGGTCCATCGCCAGAAGCATAAAAGTTGCCCTTGCCTTAAACAATGCTAACAATGTGTCTTCAAACTCTGAGGAGCCATGCACCAGACCTGTTAAAGTACAGGCCATAGTGGGAGAAGGGTCCTCCTCACCTTGTACAGCAATAGCTACTGTTCTTGGAACACTTCAGATCCCACTGGTGAGTAGAATCTGTTGAATTTAAGCTGTTTTTTTTAATAAATATTACATATTCAATTATCTTATCACCTGGTTAAAACAAGATTGACTTTGTATTATTATTATTATTATTAATGTTGTTATTACTATTATGCATTTCCCATTTTATCTTCTAACATTACAAATATACTTTGTTTGTTTTACAGATAAGTCATTTTGCTACATGTGCTTGTCTCAGTGACAAATCCAAATACCCATCCTTCCTTAGAACTATACCTAGTGACTACTACCAGAGCAGAGCTTTGGCTCATTTGGTCAAACATTTTGGTTGGACCTGGGTTGGAGCTGTTAGAACCAATGATGATTATGGCAACAATGGCATGGCAACATTTACAAAAACCGCAGAGCAGCTGGGAATATGTTTGGAATATTCTGTTTCTTTCTTTAGAACAGATTCATTAGAAAAACTGCAAAAAATAGTTGACATTATAAAAACTTCAACGTCTAAAGTTATTGTTGCTTTTCTCTCTCCACGTGACATGGAAGTGATTATACCTGAGCTGTCC
Organism: Garcialebias charrua; assembly: GCA_038048925.1. Lineage (NCBI taxonomy): Eukaryota > Metazoa > Chordata > Actinopteri > Cyprinodontiformes > Rivulidae > Garcialebias > Garcialebias charrua. The sequence goes on along the minus strand of JBBPBX010045795.1, from coordinate 21,555 downwards.
CTTCATAACTTGACAGGATACCAATGGGTCGGCAGTGAGTCGTGGATCTTTGATTCTCAAGTTGCAGCAATGGATAAAAATCATATCCTGGATGGAGCTATAGGAGTTTCTATTCCAAAAGTGCATGTTAGTGGTCTGAAAGAGTTTATTTTGGATGTGAAGTCACTGAATTCATCCAATGTTGACTTGTTTACAGAGTTCTATGAGACATTATTTAGCTGTAAATTCAAGCAGTCACAATCAGAAGAGATTCAGAAAGAATGTACTGGACATGAGGATCTGAATGCAGTAGACAACAGCTTCACTGACATGTCACTCATGCCCATAATTAATAATGTTTACAAAGGAGTGTATGCAGTGGCCCATGCTCTGCACAATATTCTCAAATGTAATGAATCATGCAGCAAGGATGTGCAGCTTGATCCATACACTGTAAGTTCAATAAAAATTATTTATAATTTACAAAAATACACCAATAAAGTTTTTATTGTAAATAAATGTTGCCAATTATATTGTTGAATCAAGAATAATTTACAAGTATTTTAGATAATACCTGCATTATATTTTAGATTTTACTGCATGTTCGAAGAATTCATTTCAAGACAAAGGAAGGTGAAGATGTTTACTTCAATGAAAATGGAGATCCTGCAGCAAAGTATGAGATCATTAACTGGCAGCCAACTGACCATGGTATTATGGACTTCTCTACTGTTGGATTTTATGATGCTACGTTACCTGAAGACAGACAGCTAAATTTGCTAAATAAGACATTCATCTGGGCTCAGAGTTCAAGCCAGGTAATATCTAGAATCTTTATTAATCCCATTTTCCTATGAACTTAATAATAAATAATAAAAAAAACATTTTTAAATTACTTTTGTTTTAAATTCATCAAAGTTAATAAAAGAAACCTGCTTGGAAAGCTTTTTTTTTTCATGCTAGTTTTGTTCTTGTAGGTTCCAGTCTCAGTTTGCAGAGAGAAGTGTCCTCCAGGAACACGGAAAGTTCTCCAGAAAGGAAAACCTGTCTGCTGCTATGACTGTACAAGATGTGCTGAGGGTGAAATGAGCAGTGCAACAGGTTAGGATGAATTTAATACTTTTTAAGTTTGTTTAGCTTAATCATATTCAGAGCTGCATGGTTCTACAGGACTTCTGATTAGGTTCTCACTCATTCAATCAATCATTATGTTTGCCAAGAATATATCCAGTCTGAAATGTTGTAAATTTGTCAAACACAAACCAAAAAAAATGACGTAAATTTCATCATTGATGTGCAGATTCTATCACCTGTGAAAGATGTCCTCCTGAATTGTGGTCAAATGAGAGAAGAGATGCCTGTGTAACAAAAGAGGCAGAGTTTCTGTCATATGAAGACATTATGGGAATAATTCTTACCACAGCCTCTTTATTTGGAACATGTCTGACTGCTTTTGTAGCTGTCATTTTTTTCAGATACAAGAAAACTCCTCTTGTAAAAGCAAACAACTCTGAGCTGAGTTTTCTACTGCTTTTATCCTTGACTTTGTGTTTTCTCTGTTCTCTGCCCTTCATTGGACGTCCCTCTGAGTGGTCCTGTATGCTCCGTCACACAGCTTTTGGCATCACCTTCGTGCTCTGTATCTCCTGTGTTTTGGGGAAAACAATGGTGGTTTTAATGGCATTTATACACTTCCTGGCAATAATGTGATGAAACTCTTTGGGCCTACACAGCAGAGACTCAGTGTGCTGGGCCTAACCTTTATTCAAGTAATTATATGTATTATATGGTTGACAATTTCTCCTCCTTTTCCATCCAAGAACTTTAGGGAATTTAAAGATAAAATAATTGTGGAGTGTGCTCTGGGCTCAGCTGTAGGCTTCTGGTCTGTGCTTGGGTACATTGGACTTCTTGCTGTGCTGTGTTTTGTTTTTGCTTTTCTGGCACGAAAACTGCCTGATAATTTTAATGAAGCCAAGTTTATCACCTTCAGTATGCTGATATTTTGTGCAGTATGGATCACTTTTATTCCGGCATATATCAGTTCTCCTGGGAAATTTAGTGTTGCTGTAGAAATTTTTGCCATTCTTGCTTCCAGTTTTGGACTGTTGATTTGCATTTTCCTCCCAAAATGTTACATCATGTTGATGAAACCAGAAAAAAATACAAAAAAGAACATGATGGGAAAGTTATGATTACCGGTAATTTTATAGTAAATAAAAAAATAAAGAAAATAAATGAGTTAGCAAAACCCCATAAATGCCATCAAAATTTGATATGCTAATTTTGTGACTTGACCGTAAATTTTTGTCAACAAGTTAATCTGCTTTAGCTCAGGGGTGGAAAACATACAGTGTGAAATTAATTTTTTTAACTTCCTGTGTTTATTCGTTTCACTTTCTGAAATAGACATTAAGTGGAAAGTTACTGAAATTGTCTGTTCCTCTTTGCTTACAACATTTTTGTTTTCTGTAACATCTATAGTTCCTGAAGGGAAAAAAAATCATGGTTTGAAATAAATTAAAAATGTTCTTCTTTATTAGACAGTAATTTTCAGCTTTTAGGATGTCCATCCATCCATACATTACATTCCACTTGTTCTGAAGTCGGGTTGCGGGGGCAGCAGCTTGAGCAGGGAGGCCCGGACATCTCTTTCTGCAGCCACCTCTTCTATCTCTGAGGAAGAGTCCAGCTACCCTGTGGAGGAAACTCGTTTCAACCACCTGTATCTTCAATCTCACACTTTTGGTCACTACCCAGAGCTCATGACCATAGGTGAGGGTAGGCATGAAGATTGAATGGTAAATGGAGAGCTTAGCCTTATAGCTCAGCTCTCTCCTTACCACAACAGACTGGTACAGAGTCTGCAATACTGCAGATGCTGCACCAATTTATCTGCCAATCTCACACTCCATTCTTCCCTCACTTGTGAACAAAATCCCAAGATACTTAAACTCCTCCACTTGAGGCAGATCCTCACCCTTAACCTGAAGAGAGCAGTCCATACTTTTCCAGTTGAGGATCGTGGCCTCATATTTGTAGGAGGGTGGAGGCAGGTTTGGGTGTTTCACCTTTTTCCACGCACATTTTTTTATTTTGTCTGTACCGGGGCTTGAACTGGCATCTTTCGATCACAGGCCCACCTTCTGTAACCTCTGCACCACCACTTCCATACTTGGCTATGAACCATCCCAGTGAGAGCTGAAGATCATTGCACAATGATGCCAACAGGACCACATCATGTGCAAAGAGCAGAGATGGAATCTTGAAACCACTGAACCAGAATCCCTCTGCCCCCTGGCTGCACCGAGAAATTATATCCATAAAAGATATGAACAGAATCAGTGACAATGGGAAGCCATGGTGGAGTCCATTTCCACCCTGAAGGGGTCAGAATTTACAACAGGCAATGCAAACTAAACTCTCACACCACTTGTATAGGGACGGAACAGCCTGTAACAACGGGCCCCCAATCTTGGACTTATGGAGCACCCCACACAGCGTACCCCTAGGAACACAGTTGCATGCTTTCTCCAAATCCACAAAACATATGTAGACTGGATGAGCAAACTCCCATGACCCCTTGAGGACCGTAGAGAGGGTAAAGAGCTAGTCTAGTGTTTCACGGCCAGGACAGAAACTGCATTGTTCCTCCTAGATCTGAGGTTCAACAAATGATCAGACTCGCTTCTCCAGTACCTCTGAATAGACCTTACCAGGGAGGCTAAGGAGAGTAATGCCCCTGTAACTGGAACAAACCTTCCAGTCCCTCTTTTTGAAGAGGGGAACCACCAACCCAGTCTGTCACTCCAGTGACACTGCCCCGATGTCTGTGCAATGTTGCAAAACCGTGTCAACCAAGACAGCCTCACAACATCCTGAGCTTTAAGGAAATCAGGGCCAATCTCATCCACCCCCGGAGCCTTGTGGGTGTTGATCATTTTAACTACCTTGGCGACCTCAACCACAGTTATGGACATATCAACCCGGAAGTCCCATGACTCTGCATCCTCCATGGAAGATGTGCCAGTGGGATTCAGAAGGTCTGAGAAGTATTTCTTCAACCCACCAATGACATCACAGGTTGCGGTCAACAACAATCTACTTTCACTGAACACAGTGTTAGTAAAGCACTGCTTTCCCATCATCAGCTGTCTGATGGTTTACAAAAATCTGCTCGGAGCCAACCGAGAGTTGTTATCCAGTATCTCACCAAACTCCTCCCACATTCAAGCTTGTGCTTCAGCAACAGCCAAAGCTTGGCCCTCCGGTACTCCTCAGCTGCCTCCGGAGTTCCACCAGCCAACAAGGACCAATATGACTCTTTCTTCAGCTTGACAGCCTCCCTTACCCGGGGTGTCCACCACTGAGTTCAAGGATGACCACCGTGACATGCACCGACAACCTTACGGCCAGAGTTCAAGGCAGACACTTTAACAATTGAGTCATGGAACATGGCCCACTTGGACTCAGTAATCCCCACCTCAGCTGGGATGTGGTTAAAGCTCTCCTGGAGGTATGAGTTGAAGATCTTTCTGACGAGTTCTACTGCCAGGTGTTCCCAGCTAACACTCACTGCCCATTTGTGTTGACCGGGTCTGTCCAGCATCTTCCCCAGCCATCTGATTCCAACTCACTACAAGGTGGTGATCAGTTGACAGCTCAGTTCCTCTCTTCACCCGAGTGTCCAAAACAAACAGCCGCAAATCAGATGACACAACTACAAAGTCAATCATCGATTTATGACCTAGGGCATCTTGGTGCCAAGTGCTCTCATTGACACCCTTATGGTTAAACATGGTGTTTGTTAAGGACAAACTATGAATAGCACAGAAGTCCAACAGAACACTGCTTGGGTTCAGATCAGAGATTGTGTTCCTCCTAATAGCACCATTCCAGTTCACACTGTCATTACCCATGTGGGCATTGAAGTTCCCCAGCAGAATAATGGAGTCCCCAGCTGGTGCACCTTCTAGTACCTCCACCAAGGACTCCAAGAAAGCCAGATACTCTGTTGTTTGTGCCTATACGCTGAATGGGAGTTCAGTCAGAGCCCATCCCCACATCTGAAGGCACAGGGAAGCTACCCTCTCATATACTAGAAAAACTCTAACACACAAGCACAAAGTCAAGGTGCTGAGTATACCAAAAACAGCTCAGCACCTCTCACCATGGGCAACTCCTGAGTGGAATAAGATCCAGCCCGTTTTGAGATCGGTTCCAGAGCTTATGCTGTGCATCGAAGTGAGCCCAACTATATCTAGTCAGTACCTTTCACCCTCACTCACAAGCTTAGGCACCTACCCCTCCATAGAGGTTGCATTCCATGTCCCAAGAGCCAGCTTTGGTAAGCCATGGTCAGAGCACCAAGTTCCCCCACCTTCGGCCACTGCCCATGGATTCATGCACCCGACTCATATGGCCCCTCCTGCTGGTGATGGGCCCACAGGAAGGCAAACCCATGTTGATCATTCAGGCTGAACCTGACTGGGCCCCATGGGTACAGACCTGGTCACCAGGTGTTCACAAACAAGCCCCTCTCTTAGACCTGGCTCCAGGGTTGGGCCCTGGTAACCCACTTCTGGGCAAGGGACACTGAGTTCCTTCTTTTATTTTGTCCATACAAGGGGTACAGGTAACCGTCATATTTACTGATTGTACAGTACACCAAATGTAAGAATGAGCAGGTTATACCTGACACAACATTATCATCAATTATTTCATGAGTTATCTCTTTTTCAGGAATTAACAAATAAATTGTGTGGTAAGATTAGATTTAACAGGCATGAAACATTAATTTATGTTGATTCACCAGGAGATGAATAATGTATTAACATAATCATAAATTATATCAACATGTGTACAGACAGATAGGTTCTGATCAAATTTCTTATAAACTAAATGTCGACAGATTCAATTTGTGAACAACAGACACAAATAACGAGATGATATATCACTTTAAATCTGTTGGCAAATATTTCTTAAAGTCTAGTTACTGGCAAGAATAGGTTTAAGGAGAGGTTTTAGAATGAGGAGGAGAAAGATGGAGGATATAAAGGAAGTGAGAGTAAGGGAGTTATCTTGAGAAGATGTGTTGCAACCAGAGATCGGCACACTTTCCGGCAGACGCCTGCTAGCCGCCGGTACACTTGGAAAAACATCAGGTTGTCCGTTTTACTGTTTCAGTGTCTCTGGACATCCGCGTTAATCGGACCGTAATATTGGCAACTAGTTCTGGTTGGGTTTCAGAATAAACATTCCTTAAAAGAAATTTTCATTCAAGTTGGAGCTGTGCACTCTGTTTGGGTTGTAACAGCGACATACTGTCAACCCTAGCTGATGGACGAGTCTTTGACGCTTGACTAATGTCCAAACAGCTCTCAGGAGAAACATTACATTTCAAACTCTCCAGCAAGACTGAAGACTTCCAGGAAGTCTTAGAGCTTTTACAGGGAGCTTGACCTAGATACTCAGTCCTTCCCGATTGGACAGTGGCCCAGGAAGGGGGAGTGTGAGTGAGATCAGGAGGTTGAGGAAGAGGTCAAGAGGTTAGTTTAGATCAGAAGGGGAGGGTAAAGTGTTAGTTTTAGGTGCCAGCTTTTATGATAAAACTGATTAAAAACTGTCTTAACACTAAACAAACACTGTTGACCTGTCACTTTGATTAAACAACGTCATTCAGTTATGAACATATTGAACCTACTGATGATAATAACATAACAGGAGATTATTCTTCTGATTATTAATTATGACAAAAATAATGAGTCTCTTGTTGAGGTGATTAGTGTCCTGAATTCAAACTAAATGAGATAAACGGTGTCACTGTCCTTCATTGCAGGTTTCAGAGAAAAAGTGCAACATTACACATTCATAGTAAGAGGATGTTCAGCTGCTAATTCCAGTTTGAATTAAACAGAGTCTTTGACTATCAAACATTGAATACAATAATGTTCAACTAACACAAGGTTATTCATTTGATATATTTGAATTAACACAAATTAAAAGAAGTATCTTATTGAGTTAAATTTGTATATTGATTCAAATTAATGTAAAAAATAGTGTCCACTCTTCCCTTGAAGAGCTCAAAGAAAAAGTGTACCACTTAAGAGTTTCCAGAGACAAATATATCTCACTACACAAGTCTAAATTGCTCTTTGTCTGGCCTATCACCTAGAACCAATCTTCCTTGGGAGACCCTATCAGAGGCACTTAAAATAGCCCCAGACAGCATAGCTCCTAGGATAATCTTTTAGGCTATGATACAAAGTAGAAAAAATCCACTAAAAATATATATTTGAATAAACTCATTGTGAGACATGCCCCTATTTCATAATTTATTTTGTGGAGGCAAGATGCAGAGTCAGAACCAGTGCATTATATAAAAATAATATTAAATTTTAAGCAAGAAGGTGGCAAAAATATATAAAAAATAAAATAAATGAGAGTGCACAAGTAATAGGCAAATATAAAAAATGATCCTGAAAAGGGAGAGCTGGTGCAGAGGTTGGAAGAGGTGAGCCTGTGCTTGGGAGGTCTCTGGTTCAAATCCCTTTACTGTAACATTAAAACATTTGGGTGGGAAAGATGTAACACCCACACCTGCCTCTAACCTTATTTGTCCCACACTCATTTGTACCCTAGATCAGTGTTTTTCAACCACTGTGCCTAGGCACACTAGTGTGCCGCGAGTGATCGTCAGGTGTGCCTTGGAAATTTTCAAAAAAGCCCCCCCCCCCCTTTTCTACAACCTCTTTAAATTTAAGACCACATTATTGTGGTACTGTTCGGGTGTATTTTTGAAGACATGTTAAGTGCAATTTGAAATAAGAAATATAAAATATGATAAAAATACATTTTTGTGTTTATTTCATTTCTATTCAAGACACTTTGATAAGAATGACTATATATTTAATATAGGCGGATACAGTGTACTGTATCTATGTTTACAATTTTGGTTGGTGGTGTGCCTCGGGATTTTTTTCAATGAAAACACTGTGCCTTGGCTCAAAAAAGGTTGAAAAACACTGCCCTAGATGGTAGCCCCATCATCCACACATGTTGGGATGAGGAAGGGCTCTTCTTCTTTCAGCTTTTCCTACTTTAGGAGTTGACATTGTGAGCCATCCTCCTCCTCTATCTCAGTTTGTCCTAGGGCTTTAACAGACTCTTCAAGTAATCAACACATCGATTCCTAGGACATCTATTGAGTTTTTTTATTTCTTGTCAAGTATTCGTAGTGACGTCATCACGTTGCAATACAGAACAGAAAATGAATCAACTTCCTGTTTGGAGTGCGTTGCGAACCGGTGTTACACCATATTCTGTGACCACCGTACATTGTGACCATAGGGGGCAGTGTTGAATGCACTGTTGCAGGTCACAGAATATGGTGTAACACCGGGTCCAATCGACCGAACCAGAACCAGCTTCCACTGACCTTGTTTCATAAACACAAAGCAAAAAATATGAATCTGTAAACCAGGGGTGTTCAGACTTTTTCAGCATGCAAGCTACTTTTGAAATGATCAAGTCAACGTGATCTACGTACTAGAAGGCCCCGTTTACACGAAAACAACCTGTGGAAACATTTGTGATTTTTTTTTTCAATGTTTATTGGGGGTAATAGACAAAAAAAGCTGGTTTACATGAAAAATGCTGTAGTTTTCATGTCAGTCGGGTTGCCAGATAAGAAATTATGAACTATAGTACTGTGGCTTTAAAATGATAGTATTTTGACCTAAACTGTTGTTTGCTGAGTAAAGATATTTTAAGATTCAATTCAGTTTATTTATATAGCGTCAATTCACAAAAGAAGTATTCTCAGGGCAAAGAACGGAAACATTTATACAAAATAATAATTTAGCAGAAACATTCATAGATAAAATAATAATTTAACACTATTAGTTTGAGTAGCAGACTGCTTTGAATTTAACTCCATTGCAGAACTCATCTTGAGCAAGATGAAGTTTGAACATGTGCTCAGAAAAGGAGGTGGTAAATAAGGTACATGTTCTCAGAAAAGGAGGTGGTAAATAAGGCATTTTTTTTATCTGGCAACCCTGGGCTCAGCTGTATTCATTGTGCATGCACTGACTGCATGATCACAGTTACGTCCAAACTGGTGAATAACGTCTCTTTGGACCCTGGATTTTATTAGTTTTGCTCATGCATGCTGAAAAAGGGTGAGTAGCAGAAAAACACTCAGCTCTCTGACATTATTTAAATCTGTTAGTGCAAAAAAACTTTGGACTGCAGCCACTATGCACTATGTGCAACTTCACACACAGAGAATTTCACACCTTTGGGGATGGGGGAGCGGGGATGGGGTTTACCCAAAAATCTCTCAGACCTGGTTTGAGAGAATGAGGGTTGTGAATGGCTGCAGTTAGACAGATGACAATATTTTTTAATGTCACGCTGCGATCTACCAGTACTACCTCAGAACTACCAGTAGATCGCAATCTACCTAATGAGCACCCCTGCTTTAAACCTATGAAAATAACTAACACATAATAATCTCTAAAAGTAAACCTAATGCGCAGCAACGCGGGCAGTGGTGCGTGGTGGTCGATCAGCCCACTGTTTTTAGTTTCGTGCTTGACGTGCCTTACGTTTCGTTCACTTTTGCAGCTTAATAATAATAACTAATAGTTTTGGTTTTCCTGTGACCTATCTACAGTATGATAAATGGTAGGAGCTTAATATACACTCCCAATGTTTTGTTGGTCTTTTTTGTTGTTGTTGTAAATAATAAATGACGTTTTTATGTACTTTTATTTTTTATTTATTTTTTGTATCTTAAGATCCTATGACATCATCAACTACTCGAGTTCAACTCTAGCTTTATTATGTCAATGTCGAGTTTAAAAATTATGTACTCGTTCAACCCCTACTTTGTCCTCGGCATCCTTTGTCCTCACTCCAACTACCTCCAAGTCCTTCCTAACTGCATCCATAAATCTCCTCTTTGGCCTTCCCCTTTGTATTTTTATTTGCAGTTGCATTTCTAACATCATTATACTAATATACCCAATGTTCCACCTCTGGACATGTCCAAACCATCTTAGTCTGGCCTCTCCAACTTTATCTCCCAGTTGTTCAACCTGTGCTTTACGTCTGATGATCTCAGATCCGGATTAACTGGAAACGGAAGTGTTTTGGCGGGAGGGGACGCTGGCGTGATGTTCACGTGATGTTCGCGTGATGTTCGCCGCTTCTCCGCGCTAAAAAGTTATTTTACTGTTGCTATTTTTTGGACATTTATCTGGACTTATTTTGTTCTGTGGTTTTTTTAATCAAGGACTTTACGGACAGCTTAGTTAGTACTTCCTAACCAGAATATTGGGCTGTCTACCTCCTGTCTACTCCAGCACAAACTTTGCACGAACTTTGCTTGGAGAACTACGTAGCTGCAATTATTGTTTTGCTTACCTGCTGCCTCTGTCAACCTCCTGTGTCATCTGGACTGTTATGGATTTTCTCCTGTGCTCCTCTTCAAGGTATGCTCATTCAAGTTACATCTCACTGCTTCTTGGTTTTTTTTTTTTCGGAGCTGTGGGTCTGCTGTTAGCGGCTAGCTCTGTGCTAGCTTCCCCCAGCTTGGCTGGCTCAATGTTGACCTACTCCGCTTCGCAGCTGATTGGACTTAACAACTGCTCCATTCCTCCTTCTGTTTCCACCATCAAACAACTGGGACTTCTGCGTAGACCTCGTTACATCCATAGAAGCTCTTGGAAGAAATCTGTTTATTCTCTGCAAGCTAGCTCTGACACGATCCCTTCTGTTTGGTCTACGCGACGTGTCGCACCTCGATTACATCATCAGAACGCTGCGTCTGTAGTCCCTTATAGTCCACAGCGCACAAAGTGTCAAGGAAAACGTGGAGTGGACTTCAGTCTGCTTAAACCTCTTCTAAACCTCTTCTTGGTTCCAGCTCCCCCCTCCCCCCCCCTCCCCCGCGCTGACACGCTCCAGACCAGTACAAAGGGAAGTTAATGCCTCTTTTCCACCGCTCGGCTCGGCTTGGGTTGGATCGGCTCAGATCGGCTCAGTTCGGGTCGGGTCACATCTATATTCTGTTTCCACAGCTTTTTTGTACCCCTTCTGTGGGCGGGGTCCAGAATCCTACTCGTCTTACCACATGGTGGCAGTAGTGTTCCCTCAAGCTATTTACTAGTAGCCACCACTAGAAGAAGAACACAATAAAGGCTTTGACAGAATGTTGTGAAAGAGATGTCATGCTATAATGAGTACCTCATGAGCTGTAATCTTTAAACCCAATTCATAATCCTACCTTGTTGCCTTCTTTAAACCCATGTATTTTCCAATTTAGTATTTTTACAATAAAGATGTATTAAAAACATATTTTATTATTTAGTTATGCACAAGGTGCTTGATAAAGTTGCAAAACCATATTTGTCTGAGCTGCTTCAACCTTCCTGCCCTCCCCGATCTCAGATCAGCTGAGCAGTTGCTGCTGACAGTCCTCAAAACTTTTTAAATCTTATTTAAAAACACACATTTATTCCTTGGCTTTTAACACGTGATCTTATCTTTTATGGCATGTTAACACACCTGCAGTAAGACTGGTATATGTATTTATTTTTGTATGCTTTTTATAGTTTTTAATTAACTTGTCTTTTATGTTATTGTACAGCACTTTGGTTGACCCTGTGGTTTTTAAAATGTGCTTTATAAATAAAGTTGATTTAAAACATCACACTGTGATCTTTGAAACTGCCAGAGTTTCCCTGGTAAAGTTGCTGCTGGGTGGTAGATGGGTAGATGGTAGATGGATGGTCTGTGAATTCTTTAACTTTAAACTGTCCAAAGGACTTTGGCCACTTTTAATTTTTGACTTTTTTTGTATGACTTCATCCTAGAACCAAATAATTTATAACGTATAACGTGGGCAGCACGGTGGCACAACTGGTAGAGCTGCTGCCTCTCAGCGAGAAGGTTGCCGGTTCAAATCCCGGTCCGGGGCCTTTCTGGGTGGAGTTTGCATGTTCTCCCCGTGCATGCGTGGGTTTCCTCCGGGTACTCCGGTTTCCTCCCACAGACCAAAAAACATGCTTGTTAGGCTGATTGGTGACTCTAAATTGACCCTAGGTGTGAGTGTGAGAGTGGATGGTTGTTTGGTGTGAGTGAGACAGGTCCCTCTTGTAAATGAGTCCCCGTGACTCAACGAGGCTAGCCTGTATAAATAAAGGTTGAATGAAAACAGTTGAGCAGATTCTAATAATCTTTATCTTATGATTCTTTAAAGGTCAAATGCAAATGGAAAGTTCTCTTAACTTCCAGTATGGATTTAAACACTATACACACTTCACATTGTAAAATAAGTTTAGGAAATTGAATGTTCGAGGACACCACTTAAGAAAATATAACGTTTAATAGGAAAAGTTTGAAGTGACAAACAGAAGTAACCAATTTACATCTGGTGTCTCACGGCTTCCTCCAGAAGACGACACAGAGGTTGTTGAATTCTGGTGATTTTCTTCTGTTGACTGTAAAAGAAAAATGTGGTTAATTTAGTCCAAAAACTTCTTTTTTTTTAAACAACACAGTGTAATCACAACATGTTCATGTACTGACTGTATCCTGTTGGAGTTATTTGAAATAAAATTCAATATTTTATAGACATAAATGTGTCAAGCTAGCTCCATTATTTTTCTCCCTTGTACTTTGAATCACATATCATCAATTATATAAAAAACCACATGGCAGATATTTTTCAAAAAAATATAGTGTGATCACAACATGTTCATGTACTGACTTTATCCTGTTGGAGTTATTTGAAATAAAATTCAATGTTTTATAGACTTAAATCTGTCAAGCTAGCTCCATTATTTTTCTCCCTTGTACTTTGTATCACATATCATCAATTATATCAAAAACCACATGGCAGATATTTTTCAAAAAAATATAGTGTGATCACAACATGTTCATGTACTGACTTTATCCTGTTGGAGTTATTTGAAATAAAATTAAATGTTTTATAGACATAAATGTGTCAAGCTAGCTCCATTATTTTTCTCCCTTGTACTTTGTATCTTATATCATCAATTATATCAAAAACCACATGGCAGATATTTTTCAAAAAAATATAGTGTGATCACAACATGTTCATGTACTGACTTTATCCTGTTGGAGTTATTTGAAATAAAATTTAATGTTTTATAGACATAAATGTGTCAAGCTAGCTCCATTATTTTTCTCCCTTGTACTTTGTATCACATATCATCAATTATATCAAAAACCACACGGCAGATATTTTTCAAAAAAATATAGTGTGATCACAACACGTTCATGTACTGACTGTATCCTGTTGGAGTTATTTGAAATAAAATTCAATGTTTAATAGACATAAATGTGTCAAGCTAGCTCCATTATTTTTCTCCCTTGTACTTTGTATGCACATATCATCAATTATATCAAAAAACCACACGGCAGATATTTTTCAAAAAAATATAGTGTGATCATAACATGTTCATGTACTGACTATATCCTGTTGGAGTTATTTGAAATAAAATTCGAATTTTTATAATTTATTTTCATTGTGCAAGCACAGGTTTGGAAGAAGTCAAAGCGAACCTACTTTAAATGCAGCAGATTTGATCACTACGTGACAATATTAAAGTGTGGTTGAGCTCAGGATCCCTCGTACTATAAAGTCAGCTATGAAATATATTTTTATATCTGTTCATTAAGTTACATTTTAAAGACATAAAGCCGCCCGCGCGCGTTGCTCGTGGCGATCCTACTTTTTAAAATCCTGCAGTTTTGAGCAGTACGTGATTATATTAAGGACACATTCAGCTGAAGACCCATCTTTGCTATAATTTAAAAAAAAAATGTTTTTACCATGTTTATCATGTAAAGTTGTGCCGTGATAGCTTCCCTCGCTTCCGTGAAAACAGCTCGAGTCTCCTCCTTCCTCCTTCCGGAGCGGGTGAGCTCGCCTCAGTACCCCTCTGAAACCACACCAAAAATCTCAAGAAATCTGGCGCGGCGCAGCACGGAATATCCGGTGGGGAAGGCGTGAAGGGGGTCTCTGCGACACACATATGACGTAATATCCGACCCGTGCCGACCGGTGGAAAAGGGGCTTAAGTGCTGGCTCCAGAACAGTGGCCCCATGCTGAGAGACTGTTTTGAAAGAACGGACTTGAATGTCTTCAGAGGAGATGCTGAAAACAGAGGATCAGTTGGCCTTGAACAATGGCCCTCATGCACGAAAATGTTCGTATTTTTATCCTAAATTTCTCCTACTTTTGTTCGTACGAAGCGTTCGTACGAACATGCCACGTCAGATCCAACAAAGTCTTCTATCGTCAGGAAATGTGTGTATATGAGCTGTGTAAATAATGATGAATCCCACCTGTTCTATTCACCTGCTCGTGCACGCGGGAGGTTATTTACATAATTCCCACCCCTCAAAACACCATATAAGGATATAGTTTCCTGCCACCGCGAGCAGGAAGTGTCCATTCATTCCGGCTTTTATGCGTCAGAAAACACACAAACGCGTTTGGCGAATTAAAATTGACTCGCCTTTGATCATAGTGTCAGCCCCGGATCTGAGCGCAGACCCACACAGAATACAGATGACATCAGTGAGCGCCCACAGTCAACAGGCAGTTTATATTAAAAATGACATGAGACAACTGTATAAGCTGGTTTCGCTTTTTTCTCCCCTGTCTCTGCAGCGGCGCTGTGTGTGTGTGTGTGTGTGTTGGTCTATGTGGTTTAGCCCGACTATGCGCCAGACTACGTACCGACATTATCAGGACATTTGGTATTAGCCAGCCTTTGCCAATGTCCGGATAAAACACAGATTGTATCCAAATATATTAATATGTAAACATTGTTTTTTCTCATCAATATCAGAGTAACTTGTGTCTAAATGGCTGCCTGGATGAGTTGGACTGTGCTTTAACACTTAAAATTGTTTTAATAAAAAGTTATTTACATTTATAAAATTGTCGGGCGAAGCACCTCCCCAGGAATATGTGTGTGGTGTGTATCATTTTGTGTGTCGGATGCACTTATTGAAACCGTGTGTGTGGCTCGCTGACACACACCGCGCCAAAAATCCAACGCCCCTCCTCTCGTGATGTGGAGACCCTGTAGTGGGCGTGGGCTCAGGGCGGGGCCTCAGGTGACCGAGCCTTTAAAAGTTAAAGCCCCATGAGCTTACACGTGCAGAGTTATGGCGTCTTGTGTTGATTGCATGTGTTAGGTGAGCGGAGGTTATTTTTGGAGAGCGATTTAAGTAAGATTTTGCAGCAGTAGGTGGACAGAGTGTCAGAGTGTATTGACTTCTTTCAGGTAAGAATAAAAAAAAAATTGTTGCTTTTGATGACATCATCTCAAGGAAATGTTAACCTAATCCAGTAGCGTTTACGTCTAACGTGACTTTAACCGCAGCGTCACAAACTGTGAAGACTGTAGAAAACTTTATCAACATTTACATAAATTAGGAAGTATCTGTGCATGAGTTTTGAGTGCGCGAAGAAAGACGCAGCTCAAACTAGCTGCGGCTAGCGTTAGCATGTAACGTAACTTCACTTCAGAAGCGTGACAACCTTTCAACGCTGTTGAAAACTTTTATAGACATTTATATAAATCAGCGATACTATATATGCATCACTTGTGGATGTTTTTAGTGGTTATTTAGTCTTAACGCGACGAAGACAAAATTAAACGCACGTAGCGTTAGCGTCACTACCGTGAACGTGTCACGTCACAATAACAGCGTGACTAACGCTGTAATTTAACATGCGTTAATAGGGTAGAGGGGTTTTAATGTTTCCAACGTCATTTTGTGCTAAAAAATCTGCTCTTTTTTTTTTTACCTCTGAGCAGTGAGCAGACGGACGAACTGCGTCGTTACGTCATCACGTTGCAGCCTCGTTACGTCATCACGTTGACTGCAGTGTTATGTAGGTATCAGAATACTGTATAAGTGTATTGTATAAACTTGAGAATTGTTTTTTAACTTTTTCATATTTTTACATGTACAGGTTTTCAGCTACTCCAAGAGGTCATTTGGTTTTTGGTGAGTCAGATAATCTTTGTCATTTGCACCGCATGTGGTACATGTGATGAAACTAGATTATGTACACATGGTCCCAGTTACATCCAACAACAAAATGTAAGAGAAAAACAGTAATGACATCTAGGATATAACTAAAAAAAAAACATCAACTACAAATACACTAATCACTAATGTAATAGAAAAACATCATTACAAACCGCAGCAGGAACATGAGTTTGTATGAACAGATGGTCACAAATGAACACACAGCAACAAGAAAACAGATCGGCATCAGCATGATGTGATATTTTACAGTGATTATTCTTATTATTTAATTATTCATGAGTCTAACAGCCTAAGGGTAGAATAATCACTGCAAAATATCACATCATGCTGATCTGTTTTCCTGTTGCTGTTCATTTGTGACCATCTGCTCATACAGACTCATGTTCGTGCTGCTGCTTGTATTGATGTTTTTCTATTACGGTACATTGGTGCTTAGTGTATTTTTAGCTGATGTTTTTCTTAGATCATATCTTAGATGTTACTACTGTTCTTCTCTTACATTTTTTTGTTGTTGGATGTTACTGGGACCCGGTGTAAATAATCTCGTTTCATCACATGTACCACATGCGGTGGTAGAGGTTTTAATGTTTTCAATGTCATTTCTGTGCAAAATATGCTCATATTTTTCTTTTTCTTTTTTTAACCTCAAAGCAGTGAGCAGACAGACGAACAGCGTCATTACATCATCACGTTGCAGTGTCGTTACACCATCACGTAGTCTGCAGTGTCAAGTAGGTATCAGAATACTGTACAGTATAAGTGACGTGCAATTGGTGAAAACTTAGTCAGAGTCAGAGTCAGAGAGAATTTATTGTCATTTGCACCGCATGTAGTACATGTGTTGAAAACGAGATTATGTACACGGGGTCCCAGTTACATCCAACAACAAATGCAAGAGAAAAACAATAATAACATCTAGGATTAACTAAGAGAGACATCAGCTAGTAATACACTAAGCCCTAATGTAGTAGAAAAACATCATTATAAACAGCAGCACGAACATGAGCAGATGGTCACAGATGAACGCAGATAGTCACAGATGAACGCAGCAACAAGAAACAGATCAGTATCAACATGATGTGACATTTTGCAGTGTTTATTCTTATTATTTATTTATTCATGAGTCTGACAGCCTCAGGGTAGAAGCTGTTCCTCAGTCTAGTGGTTCTACATTTGATGCTCCTCAACCTCCGTCCCGAGGGGAGTGGTGCAAAGAGTGAGTGTGCTGGGTGAGTGAGGTCTTTCATGATGCAGGTGGCTCTTTTTCTGCATCTGGAGGTGTAGATGTCTGTGATGGTGGGGAGACTGACTCCCACAGACTTCTGTGCAGCCTTCACCACTCTTTGTAGAGCTTTCCTCTCTGCAACTGTGCAGCCTCCATGCCACACGTTGATGCTGGAGCACAGGACGCTCTCCACTGCACACCTGTAGAACGAGGTGAGGACTGAGCTTCTCAGACCGGCTCGTCTCAGCCGTCTGAGGAAGTAGAGTCTCTGATGACCTTTCTTGATCAGGCTGGTGGTGTTATTGCTCCAGCTGAGGTTATCATTCAAGTGTACACCCAGGTACTTGTAACTGGAGACCACCTCCACCGCAGATCCACCTATATACAGTGGGGTGTGGGTGTGTTTGTTCCTTCTGAAGTCCACAATCATCTCCTTCGTCTTCTTCACATTCATGTGAAGGTTGTTCTCTTTGCACCAGCTCTCCAGATGTTCCACCTCCTGTCTGTAGCTGGATTCATCATTATCTGTGATGCATCCCACCACAGCTGTATCATCTGCAAACTTAACAATATGACAGCCTGGAAGTGTGGCTGTACAATCATATGTGAGCAGAGTGAACAGAAGAGGGCTCAGCACACATCCTTGAGGAGAGCCAGTGCTGAGGGTGATGGTGGAAGAGGAGAAGTTGTGGATCTTCACGGACTGTGGTCTGTTTGTTAAGAAGTCTAAGACCCAGTTACAAATAGAGGGGCTTAGTCCAAGTGTAGATAGTTTGTCTATCAGAGTTTGGGGGATCATGGTGTTGAAGGCAGATGTGAAGTCCACAAAGAGCAGACGCACGTATGAGTCCTTCTGATCCAGGTGGGTGAGAGCAGTGTGGACCACAGAGGAGATGGCGTCCTCTGTTGATCGGTTCTCACGGTATGCATATTGATGAGGGTCCTCGCTGATGTTGACGGCTGTCTTTATGTGGGACATGACCAGTTTCTCAAAACATTTAGCGACTATCGGGGTGAGAGCCACCGGTCTATAGTCATTCAGACCAGTCACTGTGGAGCTTTTTGGGACTGGGATGATGGTGGCAGTCTTCAGGCAGGTGGGAACTGACTCCAGTGAAAGTGAGGTGGTGAAGATGTCAGCCAGCACCTCACAGAGCTGGTCCGCACATTCCTTCAGAACTTTCCCTGGGATGTTGTCTGGACCCGTAGCTTTATGAGGGTTGATCCTTCTGAGACTACCTCTCACTTCTGCTGCGGTCACTTTGAGGTGCTCCTCGTCTGGTGATGAGTTGAGTCTGGTGCTAGTTGGTCTGTTTGGATCATCAAAACGTGCATAAAACTTATTGAGGGCATCAGGCAGGGATGGGTCCCTGGGGCATTGTTTGCTTTTGCCCTTGTAGAATTTAGAATTGTTTTGTAACTTTTTTATATTTGTAGCCGAACGGGTATGGGTAAAAAAATACTTTAGGCAACTTTTAGTTTAAAAAAAATAATAATCTATTTAAAAAAATGAATTTGGTTAAAAACTTTATTAAAAGTTACCCTTTAGGCACTTTAGACCCGTTGCAGAAGATGAGGCAGGAGACACTTCACACGAAACACCAATAAATTGCACAATTTGTTTAATAAAAAATCCTAAATTTAAAATACACAGTTAAAAAGGCAGTAATAACTCCTGGCAACAATAAAAGTGCAATTCGATAAAGTGTTTAAAACAAAAAAAAGACAGTAGTACACCACGGCAGAATTAATACCACCGCCTGGGAGATGTCCAATTAATCAAGCCACAGCTGTCCAAAGAGTTCGTCCTGGGAGAACCGTTGCGCTGCAGCAGACGCCACCCACGCCGGCACCAAGACGATTAGTCCGGGCTGAACCCCAGTCCGGGCTGAACCCCAGTCGGCCCCGATCAGCCAGACAGGACGGGTGATGCAGCCAGCCTTAAGCTGACCAGAACAGTGGGCATCAAATCAGCAGCCAGGACGGCAAGACGACAGCCAGTGGACAGCTCGAACAGCAGGTGAACAAAACGGTGAAGGACAAACAGCAGCAGCTAATAAACAAAGATTAGAATTAAAAGCTGAACATAAAACAGAAAGACGAACTAGCGCTTTACTCACCACGAGCTCCACCTCAACAGTAGAGGGAAGCAGGAGGCTTGTACATTTGGTCGTGGAACAGTAGATCACGGCGACCTTAAAGCGCACATTCAGTTACGCTGGCGCGACCCAGCCAGCAGACGCCAGGGTCTGAACCGGAAGGCGGATGACGTGAAGTCAACCACTGAAGCCTGGCCCTTTTTATACCGGAAGCCAGCCTTGGACCCAATCACATCCCGCACTCATGTGGTGCGTTCAATGTCCGTAGGGACATCCTGCCACATATTTTTACATGTTTTCAGCTAGTCCAAGAGGTGTACAACTTTAATCAGAGTCTAATCATCTTTATTGTCATTTGCACCGCATGTGGTACATGTGATGAAACAAGATTATGTACACAAGGTCCCAGTTACATCCAACAACAAAATGTGAGAGAAAAACAGCAATAACATGTAGGATATAACTAAGAAAAACATCAACTAGAAATACACTAAGCCCTAATATAATAGGAAAACATAATTACAAACAGCAGCACGGACATGAGTCTGTATGAGCAGATGGTCACAAATGAACACAGAAACAAAAAAACAGATCAGCATGTTGTGATGTTTTGCAGTAATTACTGTTTTCTAATTGTTTATTTATTCATGAGTCTAACAGCCTCAGGGTAGAAGCTGTTCCTCAGTCTAGTGGTTCTACATTTGATGCTCCTCAACCTCCTTCCTGAGGGGAGTGGGGCAAAGAGTTTGTGTGCTGGGTGAGTGGGGTCTTTCATGATACAGGTGGCTCTCTTCCTGCATCTGGAGGTGTAAATGTCTGTGATGGTGGGGAGACTGACTCCAACATCTTCTGTGCAGCCTTCACCACTCTCTGCAGAGCTTTTCTTTCTGCAGCTGTGCAGCCTCCATGCCAC
This sequence comes from Garcialebias charrua, assembly GCA_038048925.1. Lineage (NCBI taxonomy): Eukaryota > Metazoa > Chordata > Actinopteri > Cyprinodontiformes > Rivulidae > Garcialebias > Garcialebias charrua. The sequence continues at coordinate 1,231 of JBBPBX010045795.1, read as the reverse complement.
ACGTTGATGCCGGAGCACAGGATGCTCTCAACGGCACACGTGTAGAAGGAGGTGAAGACAGACAACACCACCGCCCTGATCAAAAAAAGGTAATCAGAGACTCTACTTCCTCAGACGGCTGAGAAGAGCTGGTCTGGGAAGCTCAGTCCTCACCTCCTTCTACAGGTGTGCGATGGAGAGCATCCTGTGCTCACACGTTGATGCTGTAGCACAGGATGCTCTCCACTGCACACCTGTAGAAGGAGATGAGGACTGGGCTACTCAGACCAGCTCGTCTCAGCCGCCTGAGGTAGTAGAGTCTCTGATGAACTTTGTTGATCAGGCTGGTTGTGTTGTTGGTCCAGCTGAGGCTATAATTCAAGTGCACACCCAAGTACTTGTAGCTGGAGACCAGTGGTGGAGAAAGTACTCAAACACTGTTTATAAGTAAAAGTACAAATAAACAGACAAAAATGTACTCTAGTAAAAGTAGATGTACCATTATATTGTGTTTACTTAAGTAAAAGTAAATAAGTACTTGCTTTTAAAAATGCTTAAAGTATTAAAGTAAAAGTACTTGCTGAATGTATTGCCTAATGCAATGGTCTACAGTATCATTAAGTGTGTGTACTGTACGCATATTTTCTGTAATACATTAATAGTGTTTTTCCATTTTAAAGAACAATGCTGCAGATAACACATGTTTTTATTGTGTTTACTCTGTGACACAGTTCACACTTGGACTTGTGATTCTGTGTGTCAGAATTTCAGGGATGACATGCAGAGTTAAATGTCATTAAGCAAAATAAGAGAGGAATTATTTTACCTTTGAAAGTTTTTATTTAACACAAAGCAGAACCAATGTGTCATTTTAACTGCAGTAAACATGTTTAAATTAAAGTTATCTGTCTGAAAAAAAGGAGCATTATGCCAGGTTTCCACCAAACGCTTTTCGCGCCTCCGAAGCAGCCACTTTACATTGAAAGTCTATGTGGCCGGGCATGTTGGATGCGGCGCATCTACAGCAGTTCAAGCAGCGCGGCAGTGAGTGGCAGCTTTTTTCCGCTCCCACGTCACCTCCGAGCAGCGACTGTCGAAGCTCGATTTGTCCTGCTTCTGCTGCTCGCAGCTTAGCAGCAACCAATCGGGATAGACTCTGCCATGTGATCACGCAACAACGACAGGACTTTTTTTTGGACTTTTCAAACTTACCCATCGAGCCTCCATGAAGAAAACAGCCTCCGGTAAGAAA
>JBBPBX010045794.1:0-22658 GCA_038048925.1 Garcialebias charrua | reverse complement strand
ATTGGTGAAGCACACACACCTGTCTCCAACTTCATTTGCCCCACTCCGGGCTCTTGAGCAAGGCCCTTAACCCACGCCATCTGCTCCCTCGGGTGCCCTAGATAGGAGCTCTCTGCTCCACACAGAGGGCTGTGATAGCTGAGTGGTCCGTGGTTGTGTATATCAAAACTCTGTTCTAGTGTCTATAAATGCTGGTGAAGATTCTCAGTCATCCAGGACATGATAAAATCAAAAAAGGCGTTCAATACCGAAACAACTGGACTTTATTTGTAACAGAAGACATTTCGCTTCTCATCCGAGAAGCTTTCTCAATTGGGATGAGAAAAAAAAAGCTTCTCGGATGAGAAGCGAAACATCTTCTGTTACAAAGAAAGTCCAGTTGTTTCTGTATTGAATGCCTTTTTTTATACAGTACTATAGTGAGGTTCATGAGACTTGACAGGAAAGATCATTTGAGTTTGTAGCAACAACCAGAGTATTACTGAAATCTCATCTTGTTATTGTGAACTCACGTCTCATCTTGTTGGCTGAGTCAATCACAACTCTAAATAATGTTTAGGACTACAAGAAAAAAGGTTCTCCCTGAGACCGTGGAGGCCATGTTCATCTGGTGGTAGTCTTTCCACTGCATGTTGCTATACTGTACCACATGACCGTGCATTGGTTTTTAATTAAAATGCTTTTTAAAATGTGAATCTACCACTCGTTGGAATCACCAAACAACCCTTGGGTGGTTCATGGTGTGTGACAGGCAGATGACACTGACCGCCTCATCTAACGGTAATAAATATTCACATTTTTTCCTGTCTCTGTATTAGAACTCCTCTTTTTAACAACATTAGTTTCACATTTTTCTGTGCCACTATTCTTGCTGAGTCATGCATTTTCATGCTTATTGTTTACAATACCGAGAAAAAGCTGTTGTTCTTTCTGTTCACTTTATGGTATCAATCAGTTGAGCAGTTTTTGATGAGCTTTAATGCAGCGTATGAGAGCTGATTATTTAGTTTCACCTACAGATATTTTTGGCTCATTGACTGATTCCACCACAGGAGCCAGAGATGTTTTTCATTGCAGTATTGATTTCTCCTGGTAGGCCTGGCTCCAGCTCCCACTGTTTTATTAGTGGGCTTTGTAGCAGATGGAAAACATCAGAATCTGCCTGATCAAATGGCTTCAGCTCATGACTTCTTAAATGTTAAACAATGGAGAGGACTTTGTTCCAAGAATGCAAGTTACAACAAGAAAAACGAGCAGTACAATGATGAGTGGAGGGAGCAATTTTATCCACCACCAGGTGCAATGGCGGAGCCAGAGGGTGGTCAGTGGTGGCCATAGTTTAATTTTAGGCCACTCCAAAGGCCACCTCAGTCATTTGAAAAACAATACTTTTAAGAAATATAAAAACTAGAAAGCATGGCTCTCTTAAATGATGGGGTGGTCGGTTTAGATATAACCTTCCCCCCTCCCCTCAAAAGAAAAAAACCCAGATGATATGATTTAACATTATTTGTCAGTTTTGATATACAGGGAGTCCTCGACTTACGAACGAGTTCCGGACCTACGCACCGTTCGTAACCCGATTTTGTTGTAAGTTGGAACTCATTGCACGTGTCGTTCGTAAGTCCGTATTTTTGACGTAAGTAGGAAATCAGAACACGAGGCATTCGTACGTTGCTGCCGCACACCCGTTTATCGACATGAGACTGAACAAGCGTACATACTGGTCCATAAACATGCACAGAACTTTATTTACAAACGGATAGCTAACACATTACACCACACATTCATCTATAAACACAGAACGTAGTGCCGTTCAGAGCGCGTTCGTAAGTCTGAGTTGCCGTAAGTCAAGGGCGCCGTAAGTCGAGGACTCCCTGTACAGTAGTCCCTCGTTTATCACTGGGGATCTGTACCTTGAAGCCCCGCGAAAAGTGCAAAAACGCAAAGTAGGGATACAGTAGTCAAAGTTCAAGTTCAAGTACAGTAAACTTTAGATTAAGACTTTAGAAACCCTTCCCACACTCTTGGACTCTTCTAAACTCTTAAACCTATGCCATTTTAACAACATACATTACTAATTTTACTTACTAGCTCTGCAGAACAGTAGCGGCTCTCTCGTCCAACTCTGTTCTATTCCGACTTGGTTAATTTCTGCAGACCTATCCTGCAGCAATGAAGCCTACAAATCAGTCCTCTATACTCTTAGACCTACTGATTTTAACAACATACAGTACTTATGTGTACAGGAGCAACAAAATGTTTCTTACAAGGGGCTCTGCAGAACAGGAGCGGCTCGGTTCCGTCCGACCCGATAGATGAAAAAAGTCCCAGCATGACTGAAGCCAACTGCTGGTGCTCCAGGAGCAAGGCTGCCCAGGATTGAATCCACCACCTCTGTCCTGGTCTGGACCAGAACTGTGCAACCAGAACCAGACTGAACCCAGCAGCCGTCTGTCGTCTGAAGCTCCCGGGATCCGGGTTGCACTGAGGCCAGATCACCTGCAGCCCAGCTCCTTAGCAACTTGAAGGATGAATTCATCTTCAGAATGATTTGATACGTTCCTCGTGACAGTTCTGTGAGCTTATTATCATTACTAATGACTTTGGTTGCAAAACTTTCCCTCTGTTTGCAGCAAGCAGCGGTTGGAAGCAGTGTTGACTTATGGGAAGTGAAGTGATGGCTTCTGGGTAGCATAGTTCTTTAGACTGGCAAAACAGTGAAGGCTTAATGAAAGAAAGCTACAAAATGGCAACACGTTTTTTAGATTATGTGCAGTACTGTACTTAAAACAAATTGCAATAGAGCGAGTCCGCAAAAGACGAACTACGAAGTAGCGAGGGACTACTGTATATGTGATGGTTGCCATCTTGGATTTTGACACGTCAACCCAATTTTTGATATTGATCTTTCTTACATCTAGAAGCAGCCACACACCAAAATGGAAGTTGATATTTCACTTATTTGTTTAAGTTATCATGCTAGCAAGGCAGTAGGGCATTTATGGTAGCAGCCATCTTGGATTTTGACGTAGCAACCCAATTTTCTAAAGGAACATTTCTTATGCCTAGAATCAGCCACACACCAAAATGGAAGATGGTACCCCACTTAATTTTTAAGCTATTATGCTCACAACATGACGGATGGATGGATGGAGGGTATTTCCAATTCCCCCTTTTCACACCACCATATGGGACAACAATCTACAGTCCCTTTAGTTTGGAGTAATCAAAACAGTTATTTTGGATTTCTACTGTATTGGTGGATAAATGTTTTTTTTCAGAGTTTGTTAATGACTTGACCGGTCCTTGATGAAAAATGTATTCACTCTCAGAATTAATATCAGGAATTTGTTTTAGTATTATCAAGCTCTTTTTATTTTGCAGGATGTTAAAAATGGTGGCTTTGACAAACCAAATTTTGTGTTCCAATCGTCAGCCGACAACTTATTATTGTTCACTTCAATGCCTATGTGTATGTATGTTATATTCATTCATTCAACCTTTATTTAGTCAGGTAAATCTTTTGAACCTCATGGGCTCATTTACGAAAGCGACCTGCTAAAACTAAAGAACAATGAACAGCAGTGGTAGAATTTCCTTAAACAATAAACAATAAACAAACAAACAATAAACAATAGAAAACAAAAGAGAGAAAAAAACAAAAGAAAGTTTTTTTTTTTTTTTTTAACAAAGTATCAAAAAACTAGCAAAACATTATAAGGTAGACGTATAAAATCAAAGACAGGAACAAATCTGCATTGGTTTTTGCCAGGATTCCAACAGATTCTGAAAACCATTAGACCATATATGTTGCCTATGTGTTGTTGCCTGTTGTTTGTTTGTTTGTTTGTTTGTTTGTTTGTTTGTTTGTTTGTTTGTTTGTACAGCACTTTGGTCGGCCTTGTCGCTGTTTTAAGTGCTCTATAAATAAAATGGTATGGCATGGTATGGTATGCCAAGCTCTCCTTTGACAATAAGGCTGTGTAGGGATATAATACTAGTCAGTTTTGCTGATTAGTACAATATTCCAGATGAAAGATTTGAGTAGATTTTATCTGACCCAAACTTACCATCAATTAAACGAGTTCTCTCTTTTTCAGCTTAATACCAATAATTCTATACCTTGACCAGATGTAATTCACCGGAAACGTTAAACTTATGTTGGAACAGCAGGACTGGTCCATTTATTTAACATAATCAATAAATTACATCACACATTATGTACATGATTGGTTGATCATTTTTCCTATAATTAACTTCAGCATAGATGAAACATAGGAACAACAGACAAGTAAAAGATGACATTACTTCTTCTGCAGGTACTCTTAACTTAGTTTGTTGCTGACAACAGATATAAAGTTTAAAGGGAAGTTTTTAGCATAAGAAGGAGGAAAGGTGGAAAAGAAGGGGTGAACTATCTTGAATGTTTATAACCAGAACATGACACGTTCCCCGTGCGATCTCCAGCTGGACGTACCGTATGTCCGGTGTGTAAACAATCAGCGACTCGTTACCTTTTGACGGTCTACCAAGAATGGATCGATCCTTGAAGTCCGGAGAGGTCAGTCTGTTTAGATTGTAGCTTCTCACGTCCGCCTTTGACCCACTGAAGTAACGGCAGTCTGGTTGATGTTTCAAGAGTAAAAGTGTTCTTGGATGTGAACACTCATTGTGGTCGGAGCTTAGAAGCTCAGGTGAGTTAACAGCAGTCTTGCTATTAATTCGGCTGTTGAACTGGACCGTTGACGCTTGGTCCAAGTTCTCAGCTTCAAAGAGAAAGTCCATTCATGTCAACTTTCTTCCAGCAACTTTCGAGAGAGAAGTAAGATGTGAAGGTTTTAACTGAGACGTGACCCAGAAAATGTGTTCTTTCTGATTGGCCGAATGGCATCATAAGTTGATGTGAGGATGACATCAACATGTTGAAAGGGGGTCAAAAGATTAGTTTGTCAGAAAGATAAAGTGTTAGTTTCAGATGTCAGCATTTTATGATAAAACTGATTCCTTTGCTTTAACACTTTAACAAAATACTGTTGGTTTGATTAAAACAACGTCATTAAGCATCACATATGGGACCTATTAATGATAATAGCTTGATTATTAAATAGGACAAAAACAAAAGTCTTTGGGTGTCTAGATTGTCCTGAGCTCAAGCTAAAATGAATGAGATAAAGTGTTCCTTTTATCTTCACATGCAAGTTCGAGAGGAGAGGAGAAATCCTCCATGTACAACATTTTGAATTAAGCAGAGTATTTGATTTATCTGACATTAAAATGTACTAATGCTTATACAAATAACACAAGTTATTCATTGATGACATTTGAATTAACACAAATTAAAAGAAGTCTCTGGATGACTTAATTTATGATGTTTGATTCAAATTAAAAGTAATAAAAGTATTATTGTCCCTTCAGGAATAACTCCCAAAAAGTTCATTACTGAGAACGATCAGAGAAGTGTTTCAAAACTCAAGGTTGTATCACTACAGTCCCCCCTTTTGGAACTCATCGCCTGTGCACGGGGATGAGGTCCAACACGAAAGGATACCACCGAATGTCTCTGATCTTGATGTAATCCAGCAAGTGGAAAAAAATCAAAAATTATAATCCCATAAAGTTTTTGGAAATTCCATACTGTTCGTAGGTAATCCCTTAGCGGAAAGCTTTTAATCCTTTGGAAAACAAAGTCTTATAATCCACAGCGGTAATTCCACAGCGGTAATTCCATATCGATTAGTTGTTGATTTCATCAGCAACAATTGTTTCAATCAGCATGTAGAGGGGATCCCTCGATTGAAGCAGAGGAGGCGACCCTTGGATGAAGGTTGAAGACCAACGTTGGAGCAGCAGGTCCCCACATCAAAGGTTGAAGGCTGGTTGGTTTCCAGGCCGTGCCACTCTGGTTCTATGTGTCATGCATTTATGTGGTTTTAGGTGGGCTTATGATTGGGATTTTACATTAAGCCTTACCTATATGCACCTGGTTTGTAAGCTATCATGGTTTAGATCAGCTACAATTACCAATTAAGGGGTGGATCATTTATCAAAAGTTAAATATAGGGATCTATGACTATAGAAGATTCAGGAGGGCTTCTGTAACGAAGGCCTCTTCTTCCAAACTATTCCTCCATTCATAACTTAGCTTAAAGTTAAACTAAAATAGAAAAGAAAATATAGTTTGGTCTAAATGTCTGTTGTCCTTTAAGACGACGACGTAGGATTTGGTATTCCTTATAAATTTAGAAGTCTATGGCGAGACTCATCAAAAATGAATAGATAATCTAGAATAGAAACGATCGAATCGGTTCTACTTAAATGATTATGAGATCAGTGTAGATTATAGTACCTTAAGTAGCATTAATCTACAATGACTCTTCAATTATTGAGGTTTTTAACAAAATGAAACTGCATGTTGGCATAGTTAAATCCATTTAAGTCTTTAACTAACATTAATAAAAACCTTTTGGCTGGGAGTGTTCAAAAACAATACCAAGCTTCAACAACAACAAAAGTAGCAATTAAGCAACTAGAAAACAACGTTTCACCGCTTCAACTCACTCCTGTCGTCAGATTCCAACGTGTATCACACAATAAAAACAGGTCTTAGCTTTATAACCGATGTCAATTAAATCCTGCAGATTTAAACGGTTGTTAAGGTTAGTTTTTTGTTGTGGGTTTTTAGACTTAGCGTTTCTAAGTTCTAGTTGGAATGGTTTCTTTTAGCAACTAATATAGTTTAAACTGTTTAGTTTATTTACTATCGTGTGCTTGGACGACCTTAATTTCCCATGAAGTCTGTGAGTTTGCGAGATCTTTGTCGTTTGTGGGGTTATTGAAATATTTGTCTTTGTCTTGGGCATGACCTAACATCACCCCCCTGAGGTCATGGGGGACCACGAACACAGGTGAGGACGTCCGTCCATGGGCACAAGTTAGGATGCCAATGTTTAGTTTAAGCTGTTTTCGCAGCTGAGAGTAGACAGTACACAGGAACCTTTTAGGTATCGGCCAACGTTTCTTCTTACGTTTACCTCTTTCTGTGTAATTCAGGTGTGTCACAACTGTCGGCGCAGTCGCAGGTGTGTCTGATTGTTCAGACTGCGACGGGTCACCAATGTTGGTGTGCGAGCCTTTCCCCCCTTTGTCTGAAGAGGGGCTCTTTGAGTCTGTAGAAACTGTGTCATTTCTGATTAGTTCTAGACTCAAATGCTCTTGAACCAAGGTTTCATCGAAAGCTTGGCTGATTGCCGATTTATCTGTCCCAGAGGACAGTACAGCGTCTTCGGTGTGGGATCCGTGGATCTCCACACCTTCTTCTACCTGTGGTAGGTAGTGTTCAGTGAGTGCTGATTGTTTTAGCTCACAGAGGAGGTTCTCATGTTGGGCCCCGGTTGGGTCCAACTGTTGTGTCTCTTCTGCCTCAACTGTATTTGAAGGTTCACTTACCGGGCTTGTGCTCTCGGTTGGGGAGTCATCCATGCCTTCTGCAGTACCATCTGTTAGACAGACACCGTCATGACCTTCAGGATCTTGTTGACTGTCAGCATTTTGTTTGCTGTCAACATATTTATTGTCAACATCTGTGGCATCTGTGTCGATGTTATTGTTGTTAACCGTGAGCTCTGAGTTTTTGTGAAAGATAGTGCTGCACATTGCTCCAGGTAGGTCAATGTTGATAGTGTCATTATCAATGATAACGTCACTCATTGTATCAGGTTGGTCAAGCACTGTAACATTCAAATCTACTGACAAACTACTTACTTCCTCTGTCTCTTCCGAGCATAGAGGTGTTGGGCCATTATTCCGGGACATTCGTGACTCTTTGCCTGTCTCGAACTGTTCTGTTCGAGGCGCGGGAGGTGCAGTTCCAAGGCTCGGGGGTGGCTGTTGGGACCACGCATAGTTACATGAGTATAGGTCCTCATCCTTCAATTTCTTTTGAAGTCCACCCACCGATTGACCTTGGTTTTCACCCATCTGGTTCGATCTGAACCGTTGTGGGTCTCTTAGAGAGTGAACACCTACCTTTTGTGGTTCGTTGCTTGTCTCAGATTTTACAATCTGAGGTGCTTCAGGGGCGGGGCTCCCTCTAAACCATTGTAAGTCACCGTTCCAGCTGGCACCAACCTTTCGTTGTTTGACAGTTAGAAAATCTTGTTTATTCTTGCTTGCATTATCCAACCTTTCTATCAACCGACGTAAGTGCTCTACCTCTCCCGAGGCCAGAGGACCTTTGAGACGACGGTGTCTATTCTCGCTTTCTATAGGAGAGAGAACCTCGCCTATTTTTTGCGACTGGGATACGACCTTTTGACCTGGGCACACCTCAGAGGGTGTTTTGCTTTGCATGTGAGCCTCAAAAACCGTTACAGCACCCTGTTTGATTTCATCCAAAGATGTTACTTCTAATTGACACCAGGTGTACAATGGCAACTTGAATCTAATATCAGAGATTAGATTATTTCTGAAAACAGATTTGAAAAGCGTCTGCTCTTCAAGTCCCGGTTCCATTATGTCGCCTGCATACGCCTTGAAAATCCTGTCAAAGAAATGCAAAGGATGTTCATCTTTTTCCTGCAAGACATTTCGGGCAGCTAAGTAGTCACCACACAATGAGAGAGATTTTCTCTCTGTGCGAGGTGCAGGGGGAGCAGGTCCTCGGCTTCGGGGTCCCTCTTGGTACCCTGTGATGTATGAGTCTACTAGAGGCACATACTGTATGAGCCTTGGACGCGCACCTTCTTGAACTTCCATCTTTGTTTTGATTTTTGTGAAATCAATAAGACAGTTCGTATTTTAATGTGTGCAAATAAATCTTCACTTTTAAATGTGGCATTGAGTCAATCAAACTAACCAGCTGTGTGGTTTAAGTGTTTCACCGTGTAATAAGTATTTCTATTCATAGGTACCTTCTTTCAGGGTTTACCCTTAAATGAATTGTAAAAGTTAAATGCAAGCAGTGTTAACTTTAAATATAACTTATTTTTTAACAACAGTTACTAACTAACACAAGCATGATTTTCGTTTTACTTACTCAAAAACTTTTTAAAAGATTTGAAATAAATGCAATATTCACACTAAAATGTTCCCAGGAAGCTGCTCCATCATGCCTTAAAAAGATGTATTGCAGTTTGGCTAAACTGTTTTGCTGTATTTTGACAGTTATCAGGAGTGAAAATAGGATTTCTTGTTTGTTATTTTAAATATTTTTTTATTTAAAATAAACTGGAGTTTTTGTATGCTCAACATAACATTACAGATGTTTTAAAATAAATGCAGAGGGTTTAGCATCTATTCTGTGCAAATGTTTATAGTTCTCATTCTTTTAAACCAGCAGATTGCAGGTTTTCAAAGCTTAAATTTACCACAATGTGACTGTAATTACTCATTCTGGCCGCTATAGAGGCGCTGTTGACTCTAAGGCCACGTTGACTACCGCTAATTCCGTTAGCTGGAAAACGAACACGGTGAAAAATCTATTTTTTGGATGAGTTTTAGCCTGGATGTGACAATCGCTTAAACAAACGTTCGTTTAAGAAGCAAATCAATGTGTTTAAAATATTTAGAACAAGTTCTGTGGATTTTTAGATATAAAAAGAAACGATCTTTTTCCTTTTTTTTCTCTATCTGGGTGACGTCACTTCCGTTGACGTGTCGCACGTGATGCCTTCACGGACTTTGACATACCGTCGGAATTTGTATGAACTGACTTTTTAATCGGTCCTAAACACTAGTAAGTATCTCAAAACACCGCGTTTAAACAGTTTCTGACGATATTACAATGCATAGAACGAAACAAGCTGAACAATCTGTCAGAATTGTGTGAACAAAACTGAAATTCGACGAGCAACTGCGTATCACGTGATCACCTTGAACCAATCACAGCACGTAAACAGATGTTAGCGTCAGCATAACTTCACAAACTTAAGACTCTTTTTCAACTCATAAAACGCTAAAATTCACCACAAAAATTCTGTGAACGAATCGTTTCACATCAGAACAGTTTTACCAAGCCGCACCCAGTAAAAATAGCAAAATAAATGTCGCCAAGACGGACTGTATCCGTATCTAATCGACTACAACACGTCAGAGCTAACAAATGGACCGGGTCCAGAACCTCGTCGGTCCGACAGCTTCAGACTACAAGATGCTATTATTCCTGCTTAAAATGTAACGATACCACTCGACAGCAACTTTCAGATGAACTATGAAGCTCTTATAGGCAGTTTTGACACGGAGGTCAACAACAAATGAATTGCACCTTTATGGATCAGCAGAACCGAACCCAGTCGAACCATGAAGAGTGACAATTATTAAACCCAACAGCATCCAACAAACGTTTAAAAGTTGAATAAAGACAATTTCTCAGCTACAAGTGACATTAACCAGCAGTTTCCTGCAGCTTGACACACTTTCCCAGCCAAAAAACTATCGTTTTCCGAGTCTAAAAACTTGGACAAAATTATGCCAACATTCAAAGTACAGAAATATTAAATATCAAACTTTTCAGAGACCTGTTCGAGGCCACCATTATGTAGGGATATAATACTAGTCAGTTTTGCTGATTAGTACAATATTCCAGATGAAAGATTTGAGTAGATTTTATCTGACCCAAACTTACCATCAATTAAACGAGTTCTCTCTTTTTCAGCTTAATACCAATAATTCTATACCTTGACCAGATGTAATTCACCGGAAACGTTAAACTTATGTTGGAACAGCAGGACTGGTCCATTTATTTAACATAATCAATAAATTACATCACACATTATGTACATGATTGGTTGATCATTTTTCCTATAATTAACTTCAGCATAGATGAAACATAGGAACAACAGACAAGTAAAAGATGACATTACTTCTTCTGCAGGTACTCTTAACTTAGTTTGTTGCTGACAACAGATATAAAGTTTAAAGGGAAGTTTTTAGCATAAGAAGGAGGAAAGGTGGAAAAGAAGGGGTGAACTATCTTGAATGTTTATAACCAGAACATGACACGTTCCCCGTGCGATCTCCAGCTGGACGTACCGTATGTCCGGTGTGTAAACAATCAGCGACTCGTTACCTTTTGACGGTCTACCAAGAATGGATCGATCCTTGAAGTCCGGAGAGGTCAGTCTGTTTAGATTGTAGCTTCTCACGTCCGCCTTTGACCCACTGAAGTAACGGCAGTCTGGTTGATGTTTCAAGAGTAAAAGTGTTCTTGGATGTGAACACTCATTGTGGTCGGAGCTTAGAAGCTCAGGTGAGTTAACAGCAGTCTTGCTATTAATTCGGCTGTTGAACTGGACCGTTGACGCTTGGTCCAAGTTCTCAGCTTCAAAGAGAAAGTCCATTCATGTCAACTTTCTTCCAGCAACTTTCGAGAGAGAAGTAAGATGTGAAGGTTTTAACTGAGACGTGACCCAGAAAATGTGTTCTTTCTGATTGGCCGAATGGCATCATAAGTTGATGTGAGGATGACATCAACATGTTGAAAGGGGGTCAAAAGATTAGTTTGTCAGAAAGATAAAGTGTTAGTTTCAGATGTCAGCATTTTATGATAAAACTGATTCCTTTGCTTTAACACTTTAACAAAATACTGTTGGTTTGATTAAAACAACGTCATTAAGCATCACATATGGGACCTATTAATGATAATAGCTTGATTATTAAATAGGACAAAAACAAAAGTCTTTGGGTGTCTAGATTGTCCTGAGCTCAAGCTAAAATGAATGAGATAAAGTGTTCCTTTTATCTTCACATGCAAGTTCGAGAGGAGAGGAGAAATCCTCCATGTACAACATTTTGAATTAAGCAGAGTATTTGATTTATCTGACATTAAAATGTACTAATGCTTATACAAATAACACAAGTTATTCATTGATGACATTTGAATTAACACAAATTAAAAGAAGTCTCTGGATGACTTAATTTATGATGTTTGATTCAAATTAAAAGTAATAAAAGTATTATTGTCCCTTCAGGAATAACTCCCAAAAAGTTCATTACTGAGAACGATCAGAGAAGTGTTTCAAAACTCAAGGTTGTATCACTACAGCTGCCAGCATCAAACATTTCAAAAGCTCCATTACTGATGAAGTACTTGGAAGAACGTAAAACTAGCAGTACATTAATTTATCAGAGGTTTAAGTCAAGTCAAGTCAAAGTCAACTTTATTGTCAGAACTGCAATATGTACAGGACATACACAGGATTGAAATTGCATTTCTCTCTCAGTCCCTCGGTGCAACAGTAACCATTTAAACACTAAACAATTAATAAACAAGCATAAAATGAAATAATAAAAGTTTAGTACTGTCCTGAGTTTTTTGCATAGTAGTTTTTCATAGTAGTAAAAAAAGTATAAAAAGTTTCACCAACACCAAAACACCAACATTTAATAAACATAATCATAAAATGAAATAGAGTGTAATACTGTCCTGAGTTTTTTCATAGTAGTTTTCCATAGTAGTATAAAAGTATAAAAAGTTTCACCAACAGCAAAAATGAAATAGAGTGTAATACTGTCCCGAAGTATAAAGTATAAAAAGTATATCTATAAAATAAATGAAGGTTCTGGCATTTGACATTTGTAAAGAGTGACAAAGCAGCATATGGGGTTAATGTACACAGTATATGTATGAGGTAGTTGATATTGGTATAGAAACAAAGTGGCATTATGCAATAAGGCTAGTAAAAAGAATATATACTGTATATCAGCAGTAGTGTAGATATAAAAAGTCTAGATGTAAACAGTAGTAATAAATGTAAACAGTAGTAATGAAATGTAAACAGTAGTAATAAATGTAAACAGTAGTAATAAATGTCAACAGTAAATGTAAACAGTAGTATGACTATAGGCAGTAATGTAATACAAACATTAGTGCAAATATGAGAAGTAGTGCAAACTGAATGAGCACATGACCGTGAGTTGAGTGAATGACCCGTATTGATGACACAGAGTCCAGTGTTAAAAACTTTGTGTTGTGTGGTAATGTGTGAAAGTTTTTTGTGATTAAGGCAGTACAAGTGGGAGGGAGGGCAGAGCTGGCAGAGTGTTAAGCATCCTGACTGCCTGATGAACAGAGCTGTCTCTCAGTCTGCTGGTTCGAGCCTGGAGACTCCTCAGTCTCCTCCCTGATGGCAGCAGTCTGAAGCAGCTGTGTAGTGGGTGTGTGGGATCACCTGCCATGCAGAGGGCTTTCCGAGTGAGGCGGTTGCTGTGTAAGTCCTGTAGTGAGGGCAAGGAGGTGCCGACAATCTTCTCAGCTGCTCTCACTATATGCTGGAGGCTCTTTCGGCAGGATGCAGTACATGCACCATACCACACCGTGATGCAGCTGGTCAGGACACTTTCTTTTCATAGGTTTATCTTGGATTCACAGGTTTGACTCAATATTGCACTTTAAAACTGGTACTTGTTCCATGAACGTTCAACCATTTCACACAGGTGTTTTTAGGGTTACTATAACTGGCAAAGGACAGTTAACTGCTGAGTGTAAAGGGGTCCAAATCATAGTCAGAGCCTTTATGTTTAATGTCATAGTTGTTAACCAGAAATGGTGGTATGTTCCCTCTGTGCAAGGGGTCAGTTTTGCCAAAATTGATGGAATTCAAAAATCTTGGGGTCTTGTTCATGAGTGATAGAATGTAGCAAAGGATGGACCAACAAAAGGCAAATGACTCTACTAGCACATCTACATTCCAACCCTCGTCATGAAATATGGATCATGACCAAAGGAGCCCGAATCCAAGTGGCTAAAAAGAGCTTCCTCTGTGGAATGGCCAGGATCAGAATTACAGATTAGGTGAGGAATGCTGTCATCCACTCAGAATAGAGCTGCTCTTCTGCATTGAATGAAGTCAGAGGATGTGGTTTGATCATCGTATTAGGATGGCTCCTCAGGGTCCTTGGGCTTGTCCCACTATAGAGTGAGACCCTGGGACAGACCCAGAACTTGCTGGAGGAATTACTGTTGGTCTCCTTTGACCTGGGAATGCCTTACGATACCCCAAGAGGAGGTGGAGAGTGTTGCTGAGGAGAGGGACGTCTGAATTGGATGAAAATAACCTACTTGTTTGCTTTAAAAATACACTGGATTTGTGTCGTTTCAATTTTTTTTCAATTCAAGCTTTATTTTCTACAGTTTAGACTCATTGAACCTCGAGGACTCATTTACAAGAGAGACCTGATTTAAACAAAGAAAACAGATGAGATACAGACAACAATCGACATATCATAAAACATATAAAATGAAAAGTAAATAGAAGAAATTATATAAAAATAAAACAAAAACTGCTACATTACAAAGCGATGTAAAATACTAACAAAAGGAACATTGTTTTGTTGCATGAACTAAGCAGTTGTTCAAAATCCCTTAGAGAGATCAAGGTTGACAACTTCAGATCTTTTTGCAAGATGTTCCAGGTCACAGTTTCTTACAGTTACATGTACAGTTACTTACAACATGCACACATGGACAGAAGGAGGGTATTTATGATTATATTGTTTGGTGCCATGCTTTAAAGGGGACCACAGATGCAAAATTCACTTTTTAATGTTTTTTTAACTCTACTTTGGGTATTTACTTCTTAAAAAAACAGTCCTAGGGCCAAAGAAATGCACCCAGTGGTTTATTTACTCTAAGTAGATTTATTTTTCTGGGATATAAAGGTCTCTTTTTCAAATCCTCGCGCTTGTGACGTCACAAGCGCCAGGACAACCCACCCCAAACCTGAATCCAGCCCCTCACCTAGCAACCCCTGGTTAGGCTCAACCAGAGCCATATAAAGTGAGAGTTGCGACACTTCCATAGAGATCCGTTGTAAGAATGGAATGCGGAAGTCACGTGGGTCATGGAGGGGGCGATTTGTTCCATGCTCTGTTTAACAGTCTGACTCTGCCTGCAGTAGCGCTCCGTTGCCGCCAGAGGGCGCAGCTCCACAAGGTTTCCATGGCCGTTGTTTGGAACGATTGACTGCCAGTTGGCGACTTCAAAGAGTGTCAGAACTCTCTATATATACGGCTCTGGGCTCAACCCACTTCAGTATAAAAGACGTGACGGTTGTTTTTCCTGATTTCATCTCATCTTTTGTTTAAATGTTCTTAATTTCATGTGTACAGCACTTTGTTGCAGCTGTGGTTGTTTTAAATGGCTTTATAAATAAAGTATAATTGTTATTTTTACGTTTTAGTTCAATTTTTAGCGTATTAGCGATTGCTCCCAACGAGCAGCCGGCAGACGGAAAACGAGCAGACCGCCGGCGAAGGGACCATCTGCGGCCGGGAGCTGGCTGGGAGCTGATAGCTTTTGAGGACCGTTGGTCCGGTCAGAGGTTGCCTCATACGGATAAATTAACTGGAAATACTCTGTGAACTTTGTGTATGTCTGGAGTGGAGCAGCGATCGCTCCCAAAGCGCTGCATGCAACGGGCGGTGTGCCAGAGGAGGAAGCGCTATCATTAGCCTCGGATTCGGGTGGGCTAATGCTAAAAGGAGCAGCAAATGGCGGCGCGCACAGACGGCTTTCGGTAAGTTATCTTAAGCTATCACTAACAGTAAGTCAAATGAGTAATTAAAAAAAGAGCTAATTTTAAAACAACAACAGATTTGTGATACTGGCTGTTACAGAGGGCGGAGTTAATGTAAACATATTTTTGAAGGGCGTGGCCTTCTGAGCTCATTATCATAAACAGCCTGTTCAGAACGGAAATGAGAAAAGGCAGAACTAAAAAGGGGATATTTCATTATCTAAGAATTATTTTGTGCATTAAATTGAATGAACATGGTCTGGATAGCCCACAGACATACCATAAAAATTTATAAAACCAATATGTGGTCTCCTTTGAGGGAAAATATCATTTTGGTAAGACGGTGTTCTCATCTGAACAGTGCCTTTACCTCTAGATTTCAGAAATAGAAAATGAAGACAGATGTGTCCAAAAAAACAGGTCTTTGACAAAGAAATTGTTTCCAGTAACTAAAGTACTTTTGAATTTCTGCAGATTTACTTTTCATGTTTGAAGGAACATTGCGGTCCCGTCACACAGACCCTTCCTTCCTTTGTTCAGCCTGCTGGTCGCGGAACACAGCTGTGTTTTCCTGCATTGATTAGCCGTTGTGTCCTGACAGCCAATGTGATAATGCTTCATAATCTCACAAGACAAGTGGCTCTCTGTGATGATGACAAAGGACGTCAAAGGACCTTGGAGCCCAAATTGAAATGGATCCACATCTAGTGGATGTCGAAGTAAAGCGATTGATTTGACTTTCGAGATAATGCTTTAGCTGCTTGGAGGCAAGCTGCACAGCTAGATACACACAGTAGTGGATAACAATGTTAGCAGTACATGTGCAACACTGGAGACAATCTGGCAGAGGGAGGTATCGCTGTGTGTGCAGATTAAACATTTAATGGAGGGTTTTTGACTGTATGTCCCTTTAAGCCCCCCCTTTTCATGACAACAATATTCAATGAGTTGATCATTGCTTCTAAATGAGCCCACAGGGATATTGATTGCTTGTGTCGCAATTACACCAAGTTTGTTTTGCATCAATGTAACCTACTGCTAATGCATTCAAGATTGGTCAAGAAGCATTGATTTAAAAAACACTTTATTGCACGTAATCAGATAAATTACAGGTTGTCAAAAGATTAGCGTGCTGTTCAGTGCTTACTTTCTTTTTCACTACAAATGCAGAAGCAGGTGGATTTTTAAGGCATGCAAAATTAGGGGTTAATTGAAGATTTACAGTAAACGTGGTCAAAATCCATGCCAATCTTTATTACAGCCGTAATTCTGCAGAAGCATTTAGGCAAATTAAGTTTTATGGAGACGTTTGTGCACACGAGGCGGAACTGCTGAGAAAGAAGCCAATGAGATCCTTTCCTCCAGAAGGTATTTACGCTTTGTCTTTAATTATTAATAATGGCGTTAATCCTCTTTATGTAGCTTTTATTAGTTCTACGTATTATTATTATTTTTTTCACATTACTCTAGTGGATCTGGGGAATGCTCTTCTAAATACCGTCGGTGACGATTTTCATGTAATTACTTTTTTTTCATATTTTCATCCTTTTTTAATTCCTTGTTTCAGTGGCATAGCTAATTAGTAAGCAATTTTATGAATCCTT
Organism: Garcialebias charrua; assembly: GCA_038048925.1. Taxonomy (NCBI): domain Eukaryota; kingdom Metazoa; phylum Chordata; class Actinopteri; order Cyprinodontiformes; family Rivulidae; genus Garcialebias; species Garcialebias charrua. Next base: position 5,539 of record JBBPBX010045794.1, on the reverse strand, counting down.
GGCTTGATTTTATGTTCATAACTCGGTTTAAACGAACAAAATTGACTTGTTTTTCCTCCACCACCTCCCACTGCATTCTGTCCCACTCTGCAGAGTAATCCCGGCCCAGCTCTCATTACCAGTTAACTGTAAAACGCACAGGCAGTTCTCCATTTTCCTCTTCATTAACAAAAGGGAGTGCATAATTTGGATAATAATTTAAGTCTTTGCTAACGTTTCCCATTATCACTGAATGAATTAACACTAATAATACAGTTTTGACTCTCTTATTGTCGCAACATGTCAACTTTGCTTTGCATTAATCAGTCACTCACCATGAAATGCTATTTACCACATGCTTATTCATTTGTTCTCCAAAATAGTTGTGATTTTTTTCAAGCAAAATAATTACATGCATTCTGTAGCTGATAAGCTGGGGAAATAATCAAAATGATCTAATGCCACTAAATATACTTCTTCCTCAATGAATAATCTCTATAGTTGAATGTGTTGAAAAGAAAAACTAAAAGAAATGGCCCTTTTTGCTTATTTTGCCATCCCCGTTAATTCATTTATTGAGTCTTTCTTGGGCTCATTTATCCAATCGTTGCCATATTAGCACACACTGGTATTGATTATTTTCCCTAATATTGCTTCAACTAAAGGTCATTTTATTCCTACCATAAGTAAATCAAAATGGTAATTGCTAAGATGAAATTCAGTTTAACACACGCTTCTTTCTCCAGTTCAACATTTTGTCGACAACACGTAAAAAGACTTGGAGCACAGTTGCCTAGCAGCCTTCAGCTCACACTGCATCCACAAACAGAGAAATCCTCAGAGCTGTCATTTCCTCTCACTGCCAGGCACAGGTGTAAACGTGCATTAAGGGGCCCGTATTGTGCACTTTGCGGTTTAATTTCCAGTTAAACTATGAATCAAACATGAAAGCAAACTGTAATTAACTAACAATTCTGTCAGCTGATATTTAAGTAAGAAGAGCCCTTGTTGTACTGGTGCCCATGTACAGCAGTCTCTGTGCAAGAGGTGGGGGACACCTGGACAGATCTCCAGTCCATCACAGGGACATATAGAGACAAATGAGACGAACAACCATTCACTCTATCACTCACACCTGGAGACAATTTAGAGTTAACAATCAGCCAATTGGTCTGTGGGAGAAAACAGCATGCACAGAGAGAACATGCAAACTCCACCCAAAAAGGTCCCAGACCAGGATTTGATTCAGCGGCCTTCTCACTGAGAGACAGGAGCTCTGCCAACTGAGCCACCATGCCATCGTTGTTGGGTTTTCATTTGTGAAGTGAATGCACACTGTGATAGGCTTGCCACCTGTGCAGGGTGTCCCTCGCTTCTCGCACAGTGACTGCTGAATATGGGCACCACTGACCCGAAGAGGAAGAAGCAGGTAAATATAATGGATGGATGTATGGATGGATGGTTTTCTGTATGTGTCTGTATACCTCAAAATATATTTAGCATAACAAACATTTAAATCTGTCTATCACATTCAGTCAAACCAGTCTGTATGTATCTAGACCTCCTATTTGAACCTGGAACTTGAACGGCACCAACATTCCCTGTTGACTGGTTCCAGTACAAGTTTTAAGTTCTTCCCTTCCATGTCAACAAATGGGACATTGCCCTCAGTAAAAATGAAAAATACACCTCAGGTCATTTTTTAAAATGTGATCTTTTGTTGATTCATGCTGTTCTTTCTTTGTTGCTGTACATTTTAATTGTCAGTATTTAAATAGTTGTGATTAGTTATTTCAAAGTCAAGTCAAAGTCAACTTTATTGTCAGAACTGCAATATGTACAGGACATACACAGGACCGAAATTGCGTTTCTCTCAGTCCCTCAGTGCAACAGTAACCATCTAAACACTAAACACTAAAACATTTAATACACATAAGCATAAAATAGTAAAAAAGTGTAACACTGTCCTGAGTTTTTTCATAATATTTCATAATTTCATAATTTTTTCATAATTTCATGCTGGAACAAGAAGTTCATGTACACCATGATTGTTTGCTGTGGAGTAGGTGGAACTTAAAGCTTCACCTTCCTAGTGCACAAGCTCTGGTCTCAAACACACAACATAGAAGCTTCAAACAACCAGGTGCTGCTGGCTTCATTTCTCAACAATGAGAGATGGCGGGTACTCTTGGTCCATAATTTATGTACAGTACAGGTGGTCCCCGAGTTACGACAGAGATCTGTTCCTACGCTGTGTTGTAACTCGAATTTCAATGTAAGTCAAAAAACACATACACACTGGCCGCCCCATATACGTGTACAGTACTGTACAGTTACCAAGCACTTTGCCTATCCTAACACAGTACCCTACATACCCTGATGCCTGCTCAATAATCCAGGTAGAAAAATCCAAAAAAGCTAAGTCTGGTCCTCTGGACATTCAAAAAACAAAACAAAACAAAGCAAAAAAAAATAAAAAATGTAGAAACGTTTCGTCTTTCATCCGAAAGACTTCCTCAGTCTGAGAAGCTGTGTTCAGCTCAGTCTTATAAATAGCACCCTCCCACAGTGGATCAACCAGTTGGCTGATGACAGCCGAAACAGTACCTTACATAATTATCAAAAAACATATACAGTACATTTGGAGCCATTATGAAGGAAAAAAGAGTTAATTTCTTACTAGGAGCTGGTGAATTCTTCCTCCATCTGTTAGCATGTTAGCTTGTCGCACGTCCGAGCTCTGCAGATTCCTGCTGCTTCACGCGGTCCACAGCAAGGTCTGTTAGTATGTTAGCTCGTTGCTCAGCTGTAGCCTCTCTGCCTCGTAAACCTCTGCTCCAAACAATAAGGTCTCCTGTACGTTTCCACGCGCAGTCCAGCGGTCCAGAGTTTTACAGTAAGGTCTGTTAGCATATTAGCCCCTCCTAACCTCATCTGCTCCGGTCTGCCTGTCCAAACAATGAAGTCTCCTGTAAGTTTCCACTGAGTGTGTCAAGCTACTCTCCCCCCTCCCTCCTATAAACCTCCTGTAAATTTCCGCTGTCCTTGCCTGAGTTTCGGTACCGTATTTTTTGGTGTAAAGGCGCATAGACCGTGTAACTCGAAAAATGCTTTTCAATGGGAGGCCGTTTGTAACCGCGAAACATCGTAAGTTGAGGCCGTCGTAACCCGAGGACTACCTGTATTTAAACACACTGGTAGCGGTGTAACATACATGTAGGGTACATGTAGGTGTATTGAACCGTTTTGATCTGTCATGTTCGGTTCGGTCTACGTGCGTAACATTTCTGTTATTTTTTCACTCATTACATTTGATTAGTGAGAGATTATGCACCCCGGAACTACAGTTCCTAAGCATGTTTCAGCACAACACTATCATTGCAGAGTCTTGCAGCACGAGTATCATTAGCAGCCTAGCTTCTTGTTGCGGTCTCCTGTTTGGGAACATTGTGGCTTTCTTGTTAAAAGACAAGTGAACAAATCCAAATCTGTACTGTATATTGACGTTGTTTCATGGAGATTGGATCTGCAGCAGCAACACGTCTAACTTGTTAACGCACTTGAAACGACATCATCCAAATGTGAATGTCTCTTCTACAAGCAAGAAAAGCAGCTTGTTGCAAAGACCGATATAGCAGCAGCATTTAAACAACCTTTATCAGGTAATTCAGATCGGTCCAAAGCAACAACACAAGCCGTAGGAGTTTTTATAGCTATGAACCTATGTCTGTATTCTTTTGTTGAATGCACCAGCTCTTGAGCCCTGCTATGTCATTCCATCACATCAACACTTCAGCCAAAAAGTTGTTACAGCACTTTAGAACAAAGCTAAAACTGATTGTCAAAGGCCTGCCCTGATGATGATGAGCAAAAGAGAATATACAACCACCTCATAACAAATGATGACCGTGCAAGAAGAGGTATTGTTATAAACTAATTAACTTTTTTAATTTAAAATTATAATCTTATTAACTCATGTTTTTAACCTCTTTGTGTTGTTTGCAGTCTGAGGATGTCACAGAGAGCAACTAAGTCTTCTTTCTCTTCAGGGAAATCATCCACCAGATCACCTCCAGCTAATAAGTCTGTGATGACTGAACTTTTTGTTGAACTTTTCCAGGGACACATGGGACGTAGCAAAATTAGCAAAGCGCTATTTTTCTATTCCTGCTACCTCTGTTGCTAGTGAACGAGTTTTCTCCACAGCTGGAGACATTATCACTGCAACTAGATCTACTTTTGGCAGAAAATGTGGACAAGTTGGTCTTCTTGGCCAAAAAACGTAATAATAATAATAATAATAATAATAATAATAATAATAATAATAATATCTATGTATTGTCATCATTATACAATGACGAAATTGGCTCTCTGCATTTAACCCATCCACCATGAGGTGGAGCAGTGGGCGGCCTTTGGAGGCACCTGGGGAGCAGCTGGGGATGGTGTGTCATGCTCAGAGACACCACAAGATTTGCAGTGACCGGGAATCGAACCCAGGACCTTCGGGTCCCAAGTTGGCTGCCCTGCCCCGAGACCATCTCGGCCTCACAAAAAACTTAATTAGTTAGATTGTAAACTGTTTGTTGCTGCTTATACTTCTGGGCTCTGACATTGTATTCATTAAGATTTTTATTATTGTTAGTATAGTTTATTTATTGTAAAGAGTGCCTTTTATTTAAAATATCATCATAATGGGTTGCTTTTATTTATTTGTGTACAAACATATTGTTTGCTAGGCATATTTTCAAAACAAACATTTTGGTAAGTCTTTATTTTGACCTTTTTTGTACCAAAATTAACTGAACTGAGCCCTCCTTGAAACTGAACCGAACTGAAATGTGATTTTAGCGTACCGTTACACACCTACACACTGGTAATGTATAAAGTGAAGTTTAAAATACAAAAACACACGTCACATTTTCTTATAATGCGCTATGTACCGTATTTTCCGGACTATAGGTCGCGGCATTTTATCATTTTTTCGTGGCCTGCGACCTATAGTCAGGTGCGACATATATATGGCTTTTTATAAAATAAGCTGATTTGTAATCATTTATTAGCAAAAATTAAACTGAGACACACTCTTACAATAATGTCAGCTAACAAATATATATTTTTAGGTGTTTATCCTGCTAAAATTATTCATTTATTAAAGAAAAGTTCAGCTCAGACACATATTTGCTATAATTTTTTATCAAACAATTAATTGTTTTTAAGTGTTAATCTTCTTAAAAGCCTTGCTGTGCGCTCCTGTGGAAGAGACATTTGCAGCAGAGCTAAACACGGTCCACATTTTGACGTAGGTGCGACCTATATTCAGGTGCGACCTATACAGTTTATGGATTTTTCCAATTCTTTGGCAATAATTGGACAATGCGACCTATACTCGGGTGCGACCAATAGTCCGAAAAATACGGTATATGTACTACTCACTGACCCAAAAAATTATTAATCACCCAGAAGAAAGGGTCCTATTTGGACTCTACCTGTATTTGATTCACATGCAGATTGGGGATAGGTATGTCCGGTGTATTAATCAGTTGCAAAGAGCTAAAGC
>JBBPBX010045793.1:0-26854 GCA_038048925.1 Garcialebias charrua | reverse complement strand
CTTACCATTGGTGACCTTGGGCAGTTCCTGTTGGAGCTGCGTCATAGGCCATCTGGATAAGGGAACTTGTTTGTTTAGCTTTCTGTAGTCTATAGTGAGTCTCCACTTACCATTTGGTTTTAACACCGGCCATAAAGGCGCAGAGTAAGTGCTGTTACAGTATCGGATGATACCTTTTTCTAACAGGTCATTAATGATTTCTCTGATAGGTTGATGTGCTGCCAGAGGAATCTTGTACTGTCTGACAAATGCAGGGGGAGCATTAGGCGGGGTTGGGATGCTCACTGTGTGGAGCGTGGTCAACCCACAATCCATCGAGTCAGTCGAGAATGATCTCTCATATTTTAGAAGAACTTTGCGAAGTTTGTCCCTTTCTTCATCAGTTTTCAGGGCGTCGGCTTGGGCGACCACCTGGTCAATCTGTGAAGCAACTGAGAGGGGTTCTTGTTCTTTGGGGAGCTCCAGTGAGTCCCCTTCAGTGTCGTAAAACCTGTCAACAGGTAGTGCACTGTAAGTTTGAGGGCATAGACTGTCTCCTTTGTTGAAACCGAACCTGCGGACAGTGTCCTGGTCGGACTCAGTGGGGGAGAAAAGAGTTATGGCCTGTGTTGGTTTTGTGAACAAGACTTGCCCCGTGTGTTGACTTGGGATCAAGTTTTCTGGGAGTCCTCCCAGAAATGGAATGCTTAGTTCAAAATCATGAAAATCAGTAGAGATCAACCATCCTAGCTGTGTGTGTTTTGGGATCAGCACCTCCTCCGTGCTTGTGTTGCACACAGCAACAGTCGTGGTTCTGCAGTCGAGGGTCACGTGGCATGTGGCCTCTATGGACAGTCCCAATTTGAAAAACATAGGAGATGGTTGAAAGTATGCCTGTTTTGTGCTAATAGCTTGTCCTTTCATGATGTGACACATCACTGGCTTGTTCATAACCTGAGGTGGTACCGCAGTGTTATGGCTGTTAGCAATCTGGCAGACCTCTGGAATGGTCTGTCCAGCCTTAAGGTTCTCTGTGGTTAGCACAGGAGAGTCACTTGTGGCTGTGTCTAGTGACCACAGTACATTGTTGTTGATGTCCACTCGGACACCTAATCTTACCAAAATGTCGGAGCCTATGTAGGTTGCATGTGGTAAGTTCGGGACCACGAGGAACGGGTGATCCAGTTCTCGTTGGTTCCAGAGCAGTTTCAGGTCAATGATCCCTTTTGCGGTCATTACCTGTTTATCGTTGGGGTCTGACGAAAAGCGGAAAGCCTTTTTGTTCATTTCTAGACCCAGCTGTTTTTTAACCAAGGTTCCATAGAAAGCTTGGCTGATCGCTGATTTCTCCGTCCAAGGAGACAGAACAGCATCATCGGTGTGGGATCCTTGGATCTCAACACCTTTGACTACCTGTGGTAGGTAGTGTTCAGTGAGTGCTGACTGTTTCAGCTCGCAGAGGAGGCTCTCTTGTTGGGCCTTTTCTGCCTCACCTGTTGCTAAAGGTTCACTTACCGGGATTGTGCTCTCGTTGGAGGGTCCCTTCGTGCCTTCCGCGGTACCTGCTGTTAGACAGTCAGTGTCACCTTGTGTAGGCATATCGATTGGCAGTGGTTGGCTCACTCTGGTCCACATTGTCTGATCGCCATAATCTATAATCGCGTCGAAGCGGTTTATAAAGTCTTGGCCGACCAAAAATGGGAATGAGTCAACGGCGGACACGTGTACCGGGTGGTATAGCGTCATTTCACCAATCTGCATATGAACCATGGCTATAGCTGTTAGGGTTGTTCTCGTCTCTGAGAGTCCCTGCAATACTACAGCACATTCTTTGAGGGGTATTTCCCTGTCAACACCGCTAGCGGCTATCCGTAGCTCCTTCAACAGTGTGGGAGACATAATGGTTATGTCAGCCCCACCATCCAGGAGGGCCTCTTCTGTGAGGACCCCTTCTAAAGTGATTGACAGGTAAGCCTTCTTAGCGGGCCCCTTCCTGATAATGTTACACAGGAACCTATCAGGTTTTTTCCGACGTTTGTTACGTCTACCATTGTCTGTGTGATTTTCATTCACCTGTACTGGTAGTGCAGTCACACATGGGTCTGAGTGATCGGTCTGTGACGAGTCATTGTCTTTGGTGAGTGAGCTTTCCCCCCCTTTTTCTGATGAGGGGCTCTCGGACTCTGTAACAATGATGTCATGGTTACAATCAACGTCTTGTTGACTGTCTGTACCCTGATTGTCAGCATCCTGACCATCAGTATCTTGGTGACTGTCAGCAATTGTGGCATTGCTGTTATTTGTGTGTTCTGAGTCACTATCAATGATAGTGCTACACATTACTCCAGGTTTGTTTTCCTTGTTTGTTTTTTTCAAACTTTCTAACAACCGACGTATGTTCTCCATCTCTTCTGAGGACAGAGGTTTAGGGCCTTTTTTCTGGAACTTCTGTGGGTTTTTCCTCGCCCCAGACTGTTCAGTTTGAGGTGCAGGAGCTGGCGCATTGCTCGGGGGTCCCCTCTGGGACCACCCTCTTTCATATGAGTCACCTTGGGACCCATATTTCTTTTTCTTTTGGAATGCCCCCCTTTTTTGATGATGGGGTTCTTCCTCTTGATGCGGCCTGTACCACTTAGGGTCTCTGGACCCCTTTTGGTCTTTGTTCCAGCGGACACCTTCATTTTGCGGTCTGTCAGGTTGGAAATTTTGTTTAATCTCGCCTTCCTTAAAAGAGTGAGCTGGCGCTCTTGCTCCTTCAAGGTCTAGCGTTTGGTATTTGACCTTTTCACCTGGATACACTTCTACGGGTTTCTTGTGTCGCTTGTATGTTTCAAAAACACGTATAGCGCACTCCTTTAATTCACGCATGGTTTTTTCTCTGTAGTCGGCCATGAGGTTGGCCGTTGAACCAATCTCTGAATATAGATTGTTCATAAAAAGAAACTTAAAATCACGTTCATCCTCCATCCCTGGCTCATTCCGATCGCCAAAAAAGGCTTCGAAAAGTCTGTCATAATATGGGATTGGATGTTCATTCTGCCCCTGAGTGATTTTCAATGCGGCTTGGTAGCCAACGTCTCCCATGCGAGGAGCATATTCTTGCAGTAGAGTTTCGCAGAAAAGTTTGTAATCCTTCAAAATTGCGACTGGTTGACGCGCAATGAAGTGCTGCACTTTCCTGTTTGTGGTGAGTTTGATCAAACTGATTTTATCGTCAACCGTAGCGTTCGGATAGCATGCCAGTTTAAACTCAATGTCTTTCAGATAGGTATCGGTTTCAGTCGAACCATATTGCCCTGGCTCAAAACGTTGAACGAACTGGGAAATTTTATGGAGTCGTTCTATTGGGACAGCGAATTGAGAGCCATTAATAGTGATATACCCACCCGTCTGCGCACCAGGTACACCTGTAGACATGGGGTACGTAGGTACCTGCCATTGGGTTGTCCCAGCAAATGTCTGTTGAGGTGGAGGTGGGGGTGGTGGATCGGGCATGGGCGGGGGCGGTGGAGGAGGGAGTGGGTCATCAGGTATGGGAGGGGGCGGCGGAGGCGGTGGATTCTCAAGGTGTTTACTCATGAGATCCAAACATTTTCTCTCTTCTTCAAAGAGTTTGTTCATTGCTGATGCACGCTCTATTCTACAACTGTTCAGTTGGACTCTTAACCCATCATTTTCACGTTGTAACATCATGTGCTGTTCTTGTGATTTTCTATAATCATCTTGCAGCCTTGTGTACCGTAGTGATAATGATTCCAGGGTGTCCGTGCATTTGTCCAGCGCGTCCCGTGCCTCCCCACAATCCGCCTGAATCGACTTGTACTGATGGTAATACTTATCCTTCTCCACCACACATTTTTCCAACTCACCTTGTGATTGGTCAAAATCCCTTTTTAACACTGTGCATTCTTCGTAGAGACTACGCGTTTGTTCAGCGCTGCCAATACTCGACTGTGTTAAACTCTTTACCTCCTGCTGTAAAGTGGCAACCTCCATTTGTGCTGTTAAACATGATGTAGAGACAGCCCGGCGTACAGCAGTTTCAAAGTCTAGCTTGGCCTTTAACAGAAGGCTTAATTTAGCCAAACGTTTATCTCTGTCTGCTTTCTTTTCAGCCGTTGTGGTTCCAGCTGTTACAGTTTTTAATGCTCTGTCCACATCTGCTTCCTCCATCAACTGTGTCTCTTCATGATAGTTTGTGATGGACCCTGTGAGTGAAAATAAGGCACGTTCGATCCAATCTGCTTTGGTCGGGTCGTGGCCCTCAGTTGGCACAGGCTGCCCCGTATCAGTGGTGTCAGGGGTCTCACCCTCTGTGCCTGCCATCTTTTATCTGGATTTTCAGTGAAAATAAAACAAAAGATGCTCTGTATTCGTTACTCTAAACTTTTCACTATTTGAAATAAACAGGAAAGTTTAAATGTACACAGGATAACTGTGGAAAATGATGTGTCAGAGAAAAGGAGGAGAAAGGAAAAAAAATTTCAGTTATCTGGAGTGAAAACTGTACTTTTGTTTGTTATTTTAAATTCTTTTGTATTTAAAATAAGCAAAAATGTTCGTCTGTACCTCTGTTATTCTAAATAATTTATTTAAAATAAACAGGAGTTATTGTTTGTGTACAGAACAAATTTAAAAGCTGGTAACTCACCATAAAAATGCTGACTTTTTTATGATGTTTTTGAGAAAACTCATCTGTCAACGTCTTTTAACCAACAGGGGGCAGCTTCGAGACTTAATGATATCACGAGGAGACTGATTTTGTTTATTCAGTATTTAAACTAAAAACAACCTTTTCAGAGTTAGTTTCTAGTGTATCAGTGATAAACGCTCGAACCACGTTCTTGTCAGAGACAAATCTATGTTGTTAGACAGTTTAGATGGCTTTAAATGAGTTTTTAAACTCTCAGTGAAATCTCCGTTTGTCCTGTCAGTGTGTGAACTGCTTGTCACCCGAAGTGCACCTGGAAATGACGACACAAGCAGGCGGGTTGACGCAGCGCGTCACCAGCTTCCGTTGAGCGAGGCGGAGCTCGCTAAACAGATACGTGACATCAACCAATCAATCACAGCGTTTGTAGTTCATTCCCAAGCGTTCATGGTGAATGAAGTTTTCTTACCTTCGACCACGGCAGTGCCGGAAATGACGACAAAGTGGGTTGGTCGCAACGGCGTGCGTTCCCACTACAGCGAATCAGCGCTCGCCATGAGTGATTGACAGCTCACAGCTCTCGTTTATCCAATCATAGCTCATAAACAACGTGTTGGACATAACGCTACCTATTAGCACAATAGAACGCAACTTTACAGACCCTTAAAACAACTCAAACGCTTCAAATTAACTTCCCAAAATTCTGAAACGTGGCAATCACAATTAAAACAGGCACGACTTAGCTACGCTTAGTAACCCAGCAATGCAGCTGCAGAACAAACACGGACTCGCTCGGAGCCACTTAAGGTCGGTTCCGGTCCACTTTTTATTGGAGCAGGAAACGGGTCTGACAGAACCCAGCCGACAACGTTCTAACAGTAATATGCTTTTTCGACCTACTCTAATATGTAAAATACCAGCACAGCGATCTCGCAGATGTTAACAGCTTTTCAGGCAGTTTGACGCGGCGGTCAACAAAGCTTTGTACTGGAGTCTGTGCGTGAACTGGGCCGAACGGAACCAGAACCCCCCCACAGACCACGGGCTGACAACTTCACCTAAAAGCTTCCCACAGCGTGTTAAGGAGTTGAACAATAACAATCTCTCAGCTTCAAATGATAAAAACATGCAGAATCTGCCTGTCTTGAACACTCCAGCCAAAAATTATCACCTTCAGAGTCCAAAAATTGGAACAATCATGCCAACATAATGTTTCAAGTTCATGAGATCACAGATTTATCAATAAACTTTCAGAAAAACTCGTACGGCCACCAGATGAAGGAAACATGAGGGAGACCATATATTGTGTCTTTAAACACATATAGTGCCACCCAGATGTAACTAAAGGATTTTAACAGGGGTCAGTATTAAGCTGACCTCTTTATCCTTAATTAATTTACTTATTCAGATTGAATAGTAATTTCACGGATTCTTTTCTTTTTCAGTTTACCCAATATTTCTGTGATCTTTATGATGGATAAATAAACAAGGCCATTAAGTGACAAAGACGTTAACTTAGTTGGTATGCCAGGCGACACTACCATTTATTTAAAATAAATCAACTAAATTAACACCATTACACTTGATTGACATGATTTCACTTTCTTTCAATTTAATACGTCAGCACACTTAAATTTAACACAACAGACTTCAATATTGGATGTTAAACATATTTAGTCTGAGGGCTCTTTAGCTTAAAATAGTTTCCAGCTTAGATTGAGAGAAAAAGATAGGAGGAAGATGGGAGATGGTTTAAAGGAAATTATCTTGAGCATGATACCAAAAGTGACACTTCCATCCGACTTCTGCTAAAATCCAGGTACGTTTGTAAACAGCTCTTTACCTTTCGACGAGTCTGATAAAGAAATGACACCAGCCTTCAGATGCGCAGAGTCCTTTAGTCCCAGCACGTCCAAAACTGGTTCTAGTTTACGTTTCAACGTCTCCTGGTTTCCGCTTGGTCATCAGAGAATATGTCAGCTCCTGGCCTCTGACTTCAAGATAAACTTATTCCAGGAAGGAATAAACAAAGTTTTGAGCTTGCGCTCGTTCGAAGTGGATTCATAACAGCATGTTATACAATCCTTAGCTGAATGACTGTCCTTGGCGGGTGACAGGCATTCATTCAGCTCTTTGGGACGTCTTCATGTCTTTGAAGCTCCCAGAAACTCTGTCGTTCCAGCAACAGCTTAGAACTTAAAAAGGATCAAAGAGAGGAGTGAGGCTTGTCTCTTTTTCATTGGTCCACTTGTTATCACTATTCAAGGTGAAATTCAGCGCAGAGAAGGAAATTGTTTAGGAAAAGTATCTGAGTGAGAGACTTTCAGACGCTAGATGAGAGTTTTAGCTGAAACTCGACAAAAACAATTTCAGTGTAAGTCAGTTTGACATTTTAGCTGAACTTTGACACCTTTTCACTTGCAGAAATGACACATTGATGTTTCACATTTAAAGAATAACAGCATATAACATATATCATGAAAATGACAAAAGTTATTCTTTTGATTACATTAGAATAAAATCAAAGATAGAAATAGTCTCTTTTGATGACTATATTCTCAGATTACAACTAATGGAATGATTTTGTGGTAAATGTCTTGCTTTACTGAGAGGTCAGTAAAGGTCATCACTGGACAGTTCAAAAACCTTAGTTTGACCCTGGGTAGGTCCACTACACCTGACTTGTGTACCTGCTTGGAACAAGGGATAGCTGCTGCTGGAATGAGGACAATTTTCAAACCCTTGCGTCTCCTCGTGCTCCATAAGACTGGGTGTACTGGGGTGTGATGTTACAGGAAGTGGTGTACTGGTGTTTTCCATCTGATTGGATGGAAGAGGAAGAGAGGTTATAACCTCTGAAGTGATCCGAAGAGGGCCTTCGGCCAAGGGAGGGTTCCTAGGCCTTGATGTGTTGTGGGGTGTCAGATTTAACATCCTGTCAGTTAATTCAGGCCTGTTTCCCCACCTAGGAGCGTCAGGAGGAACATATCCCTGCCCTGATGTCTCACTTAAAGTGAGAGAGAGGGGCCCTGGGGCCACTGGGTGGTAAAACGACGCCTGTGACCTTGGGGGGGTTATTGGAGAGAAGGGAGGAGAGGTTATAGATATTGAGCTGGCAGCTGCCTTTTGGGACCCATGTGTGTTCATAAAGTCTCTGAAATCTGATGCACTCACTGATACCACCTCATTCTTAGTAACCAGATTCTCTGATGTCATGGAATTCTCTCGCTCCAAAGTGAGAGGAGCTTCCTCTATCTTTACTACGCCCCCTTCTACATGATATATTGGGTATATGCTTTTTACCGATGGTGCTGGTGAGGTGCTGTTATAAGGTGGAGGCTCAAGACTTCCTGTTTTTTCACTCTTCTCCATAGTCAGTAAATGTAACACTCCTTGTGCTATTAAAACCAGTTTAAACCACTCTTTGCAACTGCTGTCTGATGCAGTCAACAATTTTCTATATTTCCCTTTTTGTAAAGCATTGGCCTCTTTCTTTTGCTTTTCAAACTCCTCTGTTTCTTCTTTACACTTCCTTATTTTTTCCCATATTAAACTCACCATGTTACTTTTGCCTGTTTTGTCATTTATTTCCTCTATTTTTTTAAGAGCTGTTTTTCCTGTTTTCTGTCCTGCACTGACATGGTTATTGCCTGTGTTATGATCTTTCTCTGTTCTTCTATGGGTTTAAATAAGGTGCTCCCGCACTTCTGACTAAAATTTCCCTCCATTTCAGTTTGTATGTCTTTGCTCATTCTCACAGTAAAACATGAAGACATCATACAGCTATTATCTTTATTGTCACAGGAACCAGGACTCAGCCGGAACTCTTTTTTCTTCCTCTTCCACACAAGACTTACAACATAAGACTGACCAGCTCACGCTAGCCTTATAACTCACAGGACAGACAACAGATAAACAGACCAGCCCAACAGGCACGCAGAGCTCTGACGCCAGAAACCTCAGCAATGAGCAAAAAAAAATTTTTTAGAACCTTTTGAGTGTAAAATAAGATTGGTTTGACGTGTGTTGACTCCTCACAGTGCCCGTACCCTCACTGGTTTAGAACATAAAAAAGATTTAGTATTCTATGACTAATTTTATTCTATTTTTAACTGGTCCAGATTTGGAACTCTTATCGAGTTATTTTATCAGCGAAAGTCAGCGCGTTTTCCTCAATTTCTCACTCAGTCCCACACTGTATTTATTTTATTTGTTTGTGTTTTTGATTTTTCAATACCTTTATTCCTAGTGTATTATAACGTATTTACGCATGGTAATATACAAATACACTACCTCACCAGATTCCGCCTCCACTTAATCATAAATCAAATTATAAGTAGATTTAATTGACACTGTTTTATAGTTAGCCACAAAACCTAACGAGATACAGTAACTCAGTCTAGGGTTACAGGAGTGAGGTGAATATTTATTCTAAGACCCCACTCCCCCTCAACCAGGTGGACCTATCGGACCTCCTGGTGGCGCGACCACTGCGTGTTTATACTCTGGGATCTGGAGTCTTGGCTGGAAACTTATAATGTATTAACCCTGGAGTCCAACATACTGAGTGAAATTTGCCTATAAAATTTCCAATCACAGATTTTGTTTAAACAGGAATCTGCTTACCTTTTTGTTGAGGTGACCGGTCAGTAGTCAGTGTTCTGGACTCCTCTGCCCCTTCCTGTCCGCGCGTGCAACCATCTCGGTAGGACCTCCAAATGTTGGCTTTGATTCTTAGTCGCCCCAGAATTCGTTATTTGGTTCACTTTGGATCAGAAAGGAGAAATACACTGAAAATACGACAAACACACGTAATTTAAAGTTCCAAAAACCAGTTTAATTAATCATAAGTTTAAAAAGTCACAGAATACATTTGTTCTATTTCTAAAAGCCATTACATTTGTTCAAAAGAGTACCAGGGAGCAAGTGGGGAGAGAGGGGGGAAGAAAAGACATTGAATGTGTTTCAAGGGAGACCCCATGTATACAACCTGATTAGTCTGAATCCAGTTGTCTTCTCCCCGGGCTTCTCTGCGTTACTAGCTGGAGGAGGATACTCATGTTTTTTATACTCCTGCAGGGTATTTCTGCTTTCCACCAATCACAGAGGCTCTTCTTTGTCTCTCTGGTGGGGTATTTTCCTCTCCCTTAACTGATAGAGGCCTCTATCATGGTGTGAAACAGGAAATACCATTTGCTTTTTTCAGTCTGCAGAACACCTTTTTTTTGGTTTGAGAGTGAAGGATAATATTCATTCATTCATTCAACCTTTATTTATACAGGCTGACCTTACACAGTTCTACTTTTAATCTGATTGAAACTAACACACAACTATTATATAATTAATGCACAAGTGCTTTATGATCAAGGTATTAATTGTTTTACTAATGTTTATGCAATCATGTCCTCTGCGCCTTCAAGTGGCTTTACACACTTATATATCCACACTTATTTATCCCCCAAAAAGGAGCAGTTTTCAGAGGTGGACACAGTTTTCAGAGATGGACACCTTTTTTCCTTTTTTCCAGCTCACATGAGAGCTAACGAGGGGGAAGGGTGGCTGAACAGCCACATAGAACAAAGGGACCAGTGACTCCTTGCCAGTCATATATCTGCAAAGTCATAAAACTGTCAGACAGACAGACGCCAGTTGTTCTCCTTCTCCTCCAAGCCCGAACTGATCCAAACAAACAGAACCAGAACCTCACATGAGTACATGCTCACATTCTGTCTCCTCTCAGGAAACCCTTACCATTCTATAAGAGAAACTGATCATTTTGAACACCGTGTGAAAGCTCCTTCAAAATAAATGAAAACACAAAGATAAAGTATTTTATTTCATAACAAAAACCCCTTTGGACCTCATTATCTGTGGTCCATCCCAAAAGAAATAAAATCACACACCTAATAACGCAGCTAAAACGCATATATACACAATATTCAATCAGTTTTTTCAAAATCCTCCAAGTTATAGTTTTTTAACAAAAACAGTTGTCGCATCACTTCAGGATCCCGTTTTTCCAGAGTGGACGTGATAAGTCTAACCGTCAAAGACTTTAAACAGTGCACGTAGCAGCACCCGCAGGTTATAAGTATGCCTAAGAAAATAGCCAATGATACCATTATAGATACAAACACTTGTTTCCAGGGACCGAAGATCTTTATCAGCCAATTGTCCAGTGGGTCGTCCAGACCCGAATGAATTTATTAATATGCAAATTGTAGAATATAAGGAAATATATGCAAACTATGAACGATAATAATAGTAAGCGCTTAGGATATTGCAGAATTATGAACCTTGAGTTCCCAAGTTCCTCCTCCAGCAGCAAGGCAGTTGTCTCCCTTGAACACACAAAAATAGAGAAAGAACACCAGATTTATATCACCATCACAGAAACATTAATATACTTTTTGAATTTGCCACACGTACTCAGGGGCATTCCCCTGGCTTTGCTCGGGAATGTCCTCCTATGTCCCCGAGTTTTCTTCGTGTTATGTGAAACTCTAATATGTAATGTTTTTATCGTTCTAGGTGTCTGTTCTATGTGTGCATGTTCCAGCATCGAGTGGCCCCATAAAACAGAGTCCTTCTGGGCCTCGCACGCAACTTTACTCGACTACTTTGGGTCTATCAAGGCATGAGAGTTCGAATGCGACCTCTTCTTGTTGTCCAGCCCAATCCTTTAGCTCCTTCCTGGTTCACGGGCTGGAGCACACTGAACCGTGTGGATCCCCTGGCATTGACACGCACTGCCTGTGGTGTGCGTTCAGCGACCCCACACGGGTCCTTCCTGACCAGGGCTGTCTGGTCTTGCCTCCCGGGACTCCGTTGAGAAAACCCCCTCAGCTGGAGCATTTCCAGGAACCACCTATCATAAACAGAAACAACAGCAAACAACACCCAATCAATTATAAATCAGTAGTACAAAGAATGAATCATGCATGTGGTGGGTTTGGAAGAGGCTTAATCTTCATTAGGGTAATTATGAGTAGTTTTAAGGCGGTTCATACTTACAAAAAATACTGTACCTTTTCACTCAGCTTATAGCAGAAATTACACACATAACAATAACATCACAAGCGGCGGCAGAGCATAATAAAAAAAACATAGCAAGCGGCGGCAGAGCATAATTCACAAAACATTGTACACGTGTGGTTCTATACACCTTCTTCCTGAGTCAATGTCACATGTCGTCTAGTCAAGTCAATTGCTATAAATCTACAGAACCATCATATTTCTAACCACCCTCTGATCAGGTCCACTTCATCATATTTCTAACACCTCTGATCAGGTCCACTTCAGGTTTGAGTGGTTTGAGCCTGCAGGCCAGGAAACATTTCCAAGGGGCGTCCCCCATCCTGCTTCACACACATTTCACAGAGGAAAAAAAAACAGTGTTGTTAATTGCTCATTTGAAATATGCTTGCATCAATACTCCTTCCTCCATGACATGATTAAAGAAAATAAAACGTTCAAGACCGATGCCGCCTCAATATCAACGCAAGTGAACTTTGTTTATAACGCCAATTTATCAGTTATCCTTATTATTCTTTGTATACTAAAATGTATTTACCATCTTTTAGTTAATTAGTTATTTCTAGGAACATTTTTCGGCCTAGTTGTTTCTAGGAAACATTTACAATCTAGTTATTTCTAATTAGTTATTTCTAGGGACCAATTTCAACCTTTCTATTTTTAGAAACATCTGTCAGCCCCTTAACCCCCTTTTGAAACAAAACTTTACCTTGTTTCAATTATGCCAAAGTTATTTGGTTAATAAATTGGAAATTGTGTCTAAATTTACCATCCTTTAACCTAAGCACTAGTGTCAGATGTTTCCTAAACCTCAGCCTATTGCCACCACTAATTTGGTTTTCACAACCATATAGCTAACTGTAATCTACGATATCATCTCATTTTCTTTAAAATTATAATCATTTACCAAAATGTACCCCTTGTGACACATCAGATTTCCAACATGCACTCCGCCAAGGATAACTGCTGCCCTCTCTTCAGTCTTATTAAAACCTTGTATGAACGTTTGTGGAGACACAAATTTTAACCTGCAAAAACAAAAATATAAAAGTTAACTCGTTTTAGGGTCAGGAGCTAGGATCATTTCCCTTGCTCCCCTTCAGCTTCACCACAGAGTTACAGGAACCAGAAGAAGCAAGTCGTCAGATCCACCTGAGCATAGTATAACTAAAAATCATGAAGCCTGCGCTGGCAGGCCCTAAATGTGTCTATGTGTAATTTATCATAGCAACTGTAGTTTTGATCCCGGCTACTAAGATCAACGACAGATCCTCACAGATCAATATGGGGTGCGGCCTTTGCTGGTATGAGTGACTTCAGGACCATTTGTTCTCTTGTCTGTTTGGAGAACGTGTTCAGCTTTCTCTTGTTCCAGCCCCCAGTGAGACGTTCACTGGGTTCTGATTCTCGTCCGGACCCCCCAAATCCGGACCGTATATCCTGGCCATTTGTGTCTGATGACCATGTTTTGACAGTTCTTTGAGAAAGTCTTTGCCTCTGCTCGGCTGAAAGTTTTTGTGGACAGTCTTTTGTTCTTTTGGTGCCTTTGTTGTTTTCAGTCGTTCCTTGCGTAAGCCCCTCAAAAGTTCTTGAGCAAGGTTGCATATGAGTCCAGCCATGTTGTTGTTCTTCCCAGTGAAGTCACAGTGAGTCAGTTTCTGGACACACCTTCATATTAAATCTGATCCGATCTGATCAATAACCACAGTAGCTGAGATTCAAAAGTCAGATGCTGCATGTGTTTTGACAGAGGCCTATCTTAATGCATATTTACCATTATGTGTTCTGTATAGATGAGGTGGGATTCATAAGACTCACTCTTGCCGTTCCATCAACACTGTTCAATGAGGCTATTTAAAAAATTAAAAAATCATTAACAGACCAGGATCAAATTAATTTTCTGTTAACAAGCTCTATTATGGATCCTTCGACGGAGGCATCTTTTAATCTGATCTGCACAACAGATCCAAAACATTAGTTTACCTAAAAGTGAAATAATCAATTTACCCTGAAACCAAAAAATACTGTAGCCTACTTTTATTTTAGAAAATATAATTTACTATTTCCTAAGACCCCCTTGCTAGTATACAGTCTATGATAATTAGCCAATTCCTTGAGCCTTCTAAGATCTGCCTTCTTGTTGGATTTATTTATGTATCGTGTATATTTTCATGTCTAAACGGCACCGCTAGATGCCCTCCTAAATTGTCAATTTGAAATTATTAAGCTCAGTGGCTCATTTATTCAAAGTAAAATGTGGGCTCTTTCATTTTGGCCTGTTGTTCCAGGTATATAACTATTAGTCCAGGGGTGTCAAACTCATTTTGATCTGGGGGCCGCATACAGCTTAATCTGATCTCAAGGGGGTCAGACCAGAATACTCATTCCAAAAGTCCACTTTTGTCTTTGTATTAGTGCAAAGAATAAATAAATTATAAAGATATTAACATTAAATTAATTGTCCTTTTACATTTTTACTCAGTTTAACATTTAAGTGCATTACATATTAAAAAACTGATCAGTGATTGCACGTTTTAAAACATTTATTCAACAAACTGTTTTGTTAAATACCCTGATGCATGCTCAATAATCCAGGTAGAAAAATCTAAAAAAGCTAAATCTGGGCTTCTGGACATACAAAAAAAAAACAGTTTTGTTAAAACCCTTTCCTGCATGTTAAAAATGCATCAAAATTTAGAAATGAATGAATTTTAAATCCATTTTTCACATCTAAGAAGCAACTGTGAACCCATAAATTGAGCTTTGAGCGTAGCTGTTTTATTACTGCAGATTTTTAAGAAAATAGCGTTTATTTTTTATTTTTTTTTATTTAATAATTCAGATTCATCTGCGGGCCGACTAAAACCCCCTGGCGGGCCGGATGCGGCCCGCGGGCCGGGTCTTTGTCACCCCTTAGTCGATTTTTAAAGTCCAACTCTCCACTTATTATAAATTGAGATTCAATTTATGTCCTCAATAGATTAAAATTAAAGATGTATTTATTTAAGACCTGTCTGTGAGGGCTACTCCCTCCTTAGCACTTTGAGATTTCCATTAATGAAAAGTGCGTTATAAATTGAATTCATTACTATTATTATTATTATTATTTTATTCTTCAAACCCCAATCTGTCCTCTTCTTTTATTCATCTGACTCCAAACAGTTATTAAACTCTGTACCTGCATCCCTTTACTTTTATTAAATGTTTCAGAACGAATGACCCAACTGGATGACTGAATTAAATTACAAATAAAGTGACTCCGACCTATGTTTGGTTTTTCTAGAAATTATTATGCTCCTGTCTGCAGTACCTTTTTTCGTCCATCAGGGGTCTCCATTATACTCAGGCTCAGTGTTGCCAGCTGTACGATAATTTTCGTATTTGTACGATAATTTTGCCCTCTGTACGATGTACGATCGATAATCCCGAAAAAGGCCAAAAATACAATAATTTCGCCATTCTGTGAACGTGTAGTTGTGATCGGTTTCCATCAGCCTGTCGCAACTGTCTGTCGGAGTTTTTTGTGAACCCTGAAGGCGTCTTGGAATTCCAGCTAATCGTGCTTTTCTAAATGTGACAGAAGACTTTCTGTAGAGCTCTTTAGTTGCCCAGACAATAATGCGTATTAATGTCTATGGTTCCCCCCAGTACTGACGCCACAAAGCTGTGAGTGCCTGTTAGATGCTACAGTATTCAACAATAGAGTGACTTATTTTGTTTATGATGGGTGTACGATAATCCTACATTTCTCACCTGGCAACCCTGCTCAGGCTATACACGAAACGACTGTCTTTTGCGTCCCCATAGTTGCCAAATCCGCTTATTTCAAGCGGCATTGGGCTTGTTTTCCCTGGAGTCGCTTTCAAATTTGATCAGCCGCTTGTGGCGGGTTTTTATTTTTGCTTCTCGTGGACATTGAGTCGCTTATTTGTGCTTGTTTTGAAGGAGCTGATCGCTTCTTTCGGCCTAGAGATCTGGCAACCCTCCGGTCAACGCTCACAAGACGTGTACATTCCCTGGAGCTATTCACAAAAGTACGTCTTCCAAATTGGTAATCCACTTTCTCTGCTTCTTATATTGGGAAATACAAGTATGATACGTTCGGTTCTACATCCTCACATCCTATACACAAATTATAAGACTACGTCTCGTAAACCACGTCGGACCTAGTGGCTCGTTAGCTTTGCTGTTAGCTGCTAAGTTCGTCTACAAAAACTAAATTTGGATTATTTAAAGTCGATATTGTTTATCTACACGACGCGCCACTGTACGCTTTGTTAGCGAATCCGATGTGAGCTGTCTACCGTTACAAAGTTATAAAATGTCCGCTGTTAGGCATATGCTATGCTAACGGGAGGTTCACTGCAATTTTCCAACTTTCCCGTTTGTCTAAGTGTTATAACCTAAAATTATTGAGATAGAATGTCATAATCCTTTTTGATCAATCCTTCCAACTGTGACGGTTCATTCGGCCAGTGCTTTAAGTGGGCCGGAACTCACCGGTACCCAGTTCCGCCACTTCTAAAATTTAACCCTGAGAGTACCGGGACTCTTTTTAAGCGTAAGGTGCGTTCCGGAACTTTCGTCTTCTCCACTTGAAAGACCTGTGGCAGATTAGAATGAATCATTTCCCCCTGACTGGATTTCAAGAAAGAGTAATGCATCTTCACGACAATAAACCATCTTTGGTGGAGCGCGTCATTTTGGCCTATCACAACCTCAGGATAGACAGGGGGAGGAGACGACAGGACAGCGAAATCTGTAAAAAAACAAAAACAAACTGCAGCGCAACAGAGGAGCGCGAGGGAAGCGGAAGTAACTCCTCCAACGTGTGGGTAAAGTTAATATTTTTATACATGCAGTGGAGTAACCATTGTTTAGTAAAATGGCATGTTGTGTTACAAATAAAACTAAATAAAAATTATTAACAAAATAACAGTCAATTGCACCCCTAAAGCCACTGTGATAAAGTATCACATTAATTTTATTATTTTAGCCACAGGAGTGAATTTAAAAACAGGATGATGTCTGAACTAGTTGAATGAGGTGTCTCTAAAATATCCTGATTCATGATCAATAATAATTTCAACAATTTTTTAATCTGTCCACAGGACCTGACTTTATTTTGTTAGATGTCTCTAAAATAGTTAGTGAATCATGTTTACATGTAGGTAAATATAGATGTTTAACAACTTGTTAAAATAGGAAATGGCATCTACTTTATTCAAAATTTCTTGCAAAACATCTTCAGCATATTTAAGAAACTAGTTTTTACTGTTAGTAAGTAAGTTTTATTTATATAGCACATTTCACAGACATGAGAGTCACAAAGTGCTTTACAAAAGGAAAAATAAAATCATAAAATCACAGAAGTACTATACAGAAAGGTAAAACATAACAAACTCTAAAATCAATGTACAAAATTAACCAAAAGCCTGTCTGAAGAGATAAGTCTTAAGTTTTTTAATGCATCTGTTGACTCGGAGCAGCGCATTGTTAGCAAAATGTTCTGCTGTATTTGGCTTGCTGCTGTTGTTGGTTGTTAATTTTTTGGTTGACACAATCTTTCCTATTTATGTCCTCATTAAATTAGGTTAGTAAATGACTTTTACCTGAAGCATGTTAAAAAATTACAAAATCTTTCGGGGGGGGTTGGCGCAACGTTTGTCACCTTTTTCATCCCTTCTGAGTTTGCAGGTATGCATAGCCTGGCCCTCGCCTTCCTGCACAGCTCCGCTCAATTCTCATTTCCCTTCACTGCACAGTCTGGGACTTATCCCATCCACAAGGATTTCTCCGGTAGATTTTTGTTCGGACCAATCAGAGAACAGAAGGGGCGGAGTTTTTGGCCCCTAACCCACGCCCCTGTCCCAGCGCAGCCAGCTCGCAGCCGCATGTTCTCATTCAAAGCGATGCAGGAGTCCTGCATCGAGGACTGTTGTATAAATGACACAAATGTATTAATTTCCCCTTCTTAATCCCTTATCTGGAGTTTTCTTTTGTTTTTTTGGCCAAAAGTCAAGTGTTCGCTCCCTCCTCCTCCTCCTTCTCCTCCTCTCCCTCCGCTGAACAAGGAAGAAATGCCCCCACCTGTCCCAGCGCGCAGCCAGCTCGCAGCCGCATGTTCTCATTCAAAGCGATGCAGGACTGTTTTATATGTGACACAAATTTATTAATTTCCCCTTCTTAATCCCTTATCTGGAGTTTTCTTTTGTTTTTTTTCCCAAAAGTCAAGTAATCGCTCCCTCCTCCCTCCTCCTTCTCCTCCACCCTCCGTTGAGTGAAATGAACAAGGAGGAAATGGCTGAGGTTGTCACGAGAATTAAACTCGGGTTTTACGTTGCTGACCGAGCCCCATCAGATTTTCTGGTCTTTTGGTGAGCTGGACCAGCGATCCATGGTTTTATTTTATTTTATTAAAATGTTTTAACATACAGAATTTGCGCAGCGAGAGAAAAGCTGTAGGAGGCGGAGCAGTTGTCAGTCAAGTTCACCAGAGCACGGGGGGTGGCTCTGAGGGGAGGGAGCAGAATGCTTTCCCTGTTCAAAATATCCAATGGTTTTGTTCCTCAGCAGAGGCCAACGCCTCCAGCAAGAATCGTTTCTCTATGGAAAAAGTCCAGACCCTTGTCTGAAGCGAAGTGAAGGCAGGGTCTGGTTTTAACCAGGCTAAGGTATGCATATTATTATGACATTAGGGAGGGTACCGGCACTTATTTTTTTCCACTTAAAGCACTGCATTCGGCCCTAATTAATTTGTCTCGAACTGTCCGCAAATATTTTATTTGTTTATTCAAAGGGGAGGAGGTCCTT
The DNA here is from genome assembly GCA_038048925.1 of Garcialebias charrua. Lineage (NCBI taxonomy): Eukaryota > Metazoa > Chordata > Actinopteri > Cyprinodontiformes > Rivulidae > Garcialebias > Garcialebias charrua. The sequence continues at coordinate 8,376 of JBBPBX010045793.1, read as the reverse complement.
ACCCAAGTGGAGGAGTTTAAGTATCTCGGGATCTTGTTCACGAATGAGGGAAAACTGGAGCGTGAGATCGATAGGCGGATAGGTGCAGCGTCCGCAGTGAAGCGGGCGCTGTACCGGTCTGTTGTGGTGAAGAGAGAGCTGAGTCAAAAGGCAAAGCTCTCAATTTACCGATCGATCTACGTTCCCACCCTCATCTATGGTCATGAGCTTTGGGTTATGACCGAAAGAACAAGATCTCGGATACAAGCGGCTGAAATGAGTTTTCTCCGCAGGGTGGCTGGACTCTCCCTTAGAGATAGGGTGAGAAGCTCGGTCATCCGGGAGGGACTCGGAGTAGAGCCGCTGCTTCTCCACATCGAGAGGAGCCAGTTGAGGTGGCTCGGGCATCTGGTTAGGATGCCTCCTGGACGCCTCCCTGGTGAGGTGTTCCGGGCATGTCCCACCGGGAGGAGACCCAGAGGAAGACCCAGGATACGCTGGAGGGACTATGTTTCTCGGCTGGCCTGGGAACGCCTTGGGATTCCCCCAGAGGAGCTGCTCCAAGTGGCTGGGGAGAGGGAAGTCTGGGCCTCCCTACTTAGGCTGCTACCCCCGCGACCCGACCCCGGATAAGCAGAAGAAAATGGATGGATGGATGGATGGATATTCAAAAAACTGTTACACGTCCTACGGCCTTCTAGCCTGGTTAAAACCAGACCCCCGTTCAGAGCTGAACTGAAGTTCTAATTTTTTCATTTCACCCACATTCACGCTGTAGAAAATTATCTAATCCTGTTATAATGGAGAAGTGTAAACTATTTTAATGTAATGTTTATTCTGTGTTTCAGGAGATCCGCACCAGCTACTGTACTGAGGAGGTGAAGACTACTTTTGTTACTCTATTAAACTGCTGTATCTAAATAAAACTTTATTCTAATCTCTGCGCCTCACTGTTTGTTTCATATTTAATCTTCAGATAGCTTGTGACAAGTTTAAGAAGAAAAAGCAATCCATAAACATGTCATACAGGCTAAAAATACAGTAATCATTATTTTCCTCCTTCCGTTTTTGAATTCTTTAAAGTCCATGACTCACCATGTTTTCAAATTGCATCGCCATTATTTATTTTTCTATTTAAAAATAATACAGGAGCGTTTATTTATATTGTAGAGAAATAATGCTAAATGTGTTATTTCATGATTCATAGCAGATTTTTAGCAAAAGCTCCGGGAAGATCTGCCCCTCTCTTTTTTCTCTTCTCGCGAGTCGGGAGTTCAGAAAGGTAGCCACGCAACGGAGCTCTGAGCGCGCGTGCCCCGTGCTCCACGCAACAAGGCTGGACAGAACCGAGCCCTGAGTCAACGAAAAGAACTTCAAAGGTAACAGCAGAACGGGGAGCCAGGGAGAAGACGAGAGAAGCCGCGCGGCTCTTGCTCCTCTCTGGGCAGAAGCTGAGAGGCTTTGAGAGCAGCGAGCAACAGTCCGCAGCGGTGTTATATCTTATTAAAACGTCTATAAAATAAATAAAAAATAAAAACAGAGCACTGGTCCAGTTGTACACACAAATGCACCAAGAAATATGCAGTTTTAACTCCCTTTTTTTTAAGATATGTATGGGAACAATTAAATAAATAACAAGTAGGACAGTGCTTTTATTGAGGCAAAAAGAAAATATTGTGATATCAAGGTATTTTACTTAATAATTTCTGTATATAGCCTGTTTCAGCTTTTTCAGCTAATTCTACATTTTTAATCCAACTTTTCAGCCTAATTTAGCAAAACCATGCTCTTGTTTAGCTATTTTTTTTAAAAATCATTCTAATTAACTTAAACTGTTTATTTTCATTAGACCAGTGTTTTTCAACCTTTTTGGAGCCAAGGCACAGTGTTTTCATTGAAAAAATCACGAGGCACACCACCAACCAGAATTGTAAACAGAGATACTGTACTCTGTATCCGCCTATATTAAATATATAGTCATTCTTATCATAGTGTCTTGAATAGAAATGAAATAAACACAGAAATGTATTTTTATCATATTTTATATTTCTTATTTCAATGTGGTCTTGTGACTGTTACATGCTCAAAGCAGCAAGGGGCGATATGTACCATTTAAGTTTACCGGTATATTATTTTTTGGGTACTTCATTGTGTGTTTTATGAGTGTGGACAAAGTCAAACACTAAAGCTGTTTAGAAAACCACTTGGTTTCTAAACTTAAAAATATTTAGATCACAGATCAAAAGTTTAAACTGAGAGCCTGTATCATTTTAAGGGAAAAATATGTTGTTTCAAAATTTCATAGCGTCTACAAATCCCAAAAAAATTGGGATAAATCCATTTTTCCCACTGTGCCGTAGTAAGTGGACCCCTTATAGCCTTGGCCCCCTCTCGGCCCCCCCAGCAATAAAAGTCTAGCTCCGCCACTGGTCCAGCGCAGCACAGCGCTGCAGAGAGACAGAGACAAAGAGAGCCACGCGCAGTTTGGAGAGCAGAGACAAGCCACGCAGGTGAGGCAGGCAAACTGACGTGCGCTAAAACTGTGTGTGTGTGTAGTAGGAGCGGGAGACATTTTAGCTGCGTTCTGTTACGAATTCAAAAGGTTGAAGGAAGCTCTGAAACGAATGTGCAAGTTTAAGCAGGTTTATTGTACATAATAAGAATAAACCTTACAGCAACAACAGACCTCTCACTGAGCACAAGTCCACACACACATCTTCAAAGGCAGGGCCACGGTTATAAAAACCCCGGATGTCGTCACCGCCTCCTGGAACCTGGAACCGCCTTGGACTGCTTCGGGACCGCCCTGGAACCACCTACACTACCACGTGACCCTCCTTTCTGTCAACAAACTATCAGCTTCAATGTAAACATCAAATGTTGGGTCTGTTGAATTGTGCAGGCGTGTAACTGTTCCCTAGTGAAAACAAAGCCCGAGAGAAAGACGTTCTGCCTAGTGTCACATTTCACATTATAAGGCAGAATTAAGTGAATACAAATAATGGAACATAATGGGTGTAATGTAATACTGATAGAAATATATTTCAATTCCCCTTTTGACATGACAAACATCATGTCAACAAAATCCTATATGTTCTATGTGAGAATGCAATTAAAAACTGGACACACATTGGAAATCTCTAACATTCCCACCCACAGCAATATTACATCTAAGTTACCCACCCAGAATATAAAAACCCTCATATAAAATAAGCATTAATACTACATGGTAATAACTAATAAAAGTAAAGGTAAGAAAGTACAAACAAAGAAAACAACCAACAACAAAGAACAAGAAGAAACAGAATAAGAACAAAACAAACAAATAAAGAATAAAACAGAACAAACAAATAGAAACAAGACAAAACAAACAAAAACAATGAACAAGAATAAAACAGACAAAAACAAACAAGACAAAAATAGATGCAAAGACGAACAAATAAAAATAAAAACAAGAAAGAACCGAGCGGACTGTCCCTCCTATCAACAAACACGCCTCTACAGGGTATATGCAGGAATAATGAAGTTAAATTCAATACCTTTAAAAAGGCGTTCAATAAAAAACAACTGGACTTTAATTTGACTTTATAAATTCAATACTTTCTCAAAAACCCTTAAATTTCCCAAAATTTGATTTATCAACTCTTAACAACTTCAAAACATTGCATATACTCTGCTCCAGTGTGTGCATTTCTGGTATGTGTTAACCTTAGCAAAGAACTGGTGTCAGGCCTCTTCATCTTCTTCATCATAGACACCTGTGAGGGGAAAAGCCCTACACTACTCTGTTAACTAATCCGATATCTGAGAAAAACTCAACTACTCTTATTCAGAGATGTCTGTGATAAGGGCTAAGACCACATTCAGAAAATTAACACTTAATCTATGATTAATCTGATCCGAACAGAAAACACAAAAATCCTTCCATAACCTGTCAAACTCAATTATCTTATTCACATCCATTTCCTATATATATATATATATATATATATATATATATATATATATATATATATATATATATATATATATATATATATATTATTCTCTGTACCAGAATGTCCTACCACAAACATTTCCTATCAGTAAAATTCACCGCTAGGCTACTCTGATACTTCTTAACAAAGGTGCAGCTAAAATGTATCCTCTAAAACATTTCTAATTATCGTTCAAATCTAAGAATCAAAATTGATAAAACTAAATTATATCTATAGAAAAGTAGTGAAAACCCTGTACACCTTTCTCAAAAATCTATCAATACACAAAAATCTATCAACACACAACTATTTTACTGTACATTCACATTCTGTCTGACTCATTCATCTCAACAAACTTCAATCCTTCTGGACCTCCTGGATCAAACTCACGGTCATTCTTCACAGGCGTAAGAATAACCATATGTAACTTCAACATAGAAAATCTTGGCATATATTAGTGATTAGTTGGTTAGTTTGTTAGTTAATGTGATTAGTTCTGCTCTGCTGCATGTTCCACCTGTTAACCTGTAAGATAAAAAAAATGGTGCAGGGAAATAGATCTTCCCATCATTGTTTACACTGCAACATTAAGCATTCATTCAACATTAATTAATCTGCTGAAAAGGGGAGGAATGTAAACCCAGTTATGGTAAGGTTCTCTGCTTGTCCATCACAGCTGTGGAAACATGTGATTGTAAAGTGCATTTCCCCTTTTCAGATATAAATTATTCACAATCTTATTTTTCGTGTTCCTTCACGATCATCAGAAGTCCAGATTTGACCTGTAAATGAAAAAATAAGAAAAAGTCAGCACTAAATCTATATAAATTACCCCAAACATTCAGATCAAGAGGTGGGTTCAACAGAATCTTGTTGAGCAACTACTATCCAACAACCTGTTTTTAGACACTTATTAAATGTATAATTGTTTCCAGCTCTCATCACTGTATGAAGAGTTAAAACGTTGATCTAATTAGTTATTTGAAATTGTGTATTTAACTATGTTCCTTATTTGTCATCCCCTTTTGAAACAGGAGGCAATCAAAAAACATCCTGTTACAAAGAAAATAATGGAATGCTCATAACACAAACGTCATCTGTACTGCAGGTGGAAATACTACCAGAAAGAAAAAATAAAAACTCAAAACATCCGAACCCAACTACTTAGCATCAGACTCACTACTTCCACCATAAGACACATCACCCCATTTGACACATGTTACACCACCACTACATCCTATGCCAACTCCTCCTTCAACACAACCTCTACTCCATCTCTCCCGCTATCCACACCATGGTAAGAGAGTTTGAATCCTGCACCAAAACTATGAGCCTTGCTGCCCTTCCACTCGGTCTCTAGGACAAAGAAAACATCTACCTTCCTTCTCTGCATCATGTCAGCGAACTCTTTACCTATGCCTGTCAAAAAGGTGAGGAAAGAAAAAGAAAAACACCCATCCAAAAAGGAACGCAACAGGTGCCCATACCGAACAACCGTACTGTGAGTACGTGAAGGATGAAACAAAAACGTGTGTGGCCATTCAGGTCACGTGTCAGTGAGATCTGTACATGTATGTATGAGTAATGAGTGTGCGTGAGGTTCTACCATAGCAAAGATAGTACTGATCATGAAAAACTGTAGTAATTGAATCACCACCTGAAGATCACATGGTCAGCTGACACATCAGTCAGGCTGCTATGTTTGGTAGTGATGTTTTCCAGCTTGACTTATCACTTGTCATGACGTTTCCCAGCCCCTATCCAGGAGATGTCAAGAGTTAAGCAGTGGGTGCAGACCACAGTTCATAGACTTGAGTTGAAACTGGTGCAAAAATGAAAAACTCCTTGTAACAGTTCAGGTATGAGTCATGACAGCTTACGGCTTTAGCTGAACATGATGCATTTCGGCAGTCCGGTGCAAGCGGTGTCAGCTTGCAGATCAGCTGAACACAACGCAATTCGGCAGTTCAGTGCAGTCCAGTGCAGGTGCCAACAGGAGTTGTCAGCAAAACCTAGCTTCAATGACAGCACAACATGTGAACTGTCCAAGAATGGCGTTCAAAACCAGAGAGTCACGATGCAACTAGTCCATGCTATGGTTGAGGGAACCTAGGTGTATGCAAACGAGTGTACTGAGCAATGCGAATGTTGTAGGGTGAGGAATAAAATTGTAAATTGAGAGCTGCATATCTGTGTATAAGTGAAATCCACCACCAAGTAGAAATAATTAACTGCTAACCAAACGTCGTCATGGAACACCTGCAGCATTCACTGATTAGATGCCAAGCTGAAACCTCAGAAAACTCCTAAATAAGGTCACCTCCTGCATTATAAGTCATGAACACACTAGCACATCTGCCAGCAATGAGAAGACTCCCTTCTGGCAGGTCAAGTGCCAGCCCTCCAAAGCATCAAAGCATATGAAGAAGAAAAGAAATAGACCAAAAAAACAACAACAAATAAATAAAATAAACCACCAAAGTACTCCAAACCACTATTACACATGCCTTGTTCATGTGTCATTGAACATGACCTGCCCCCACCAGGCTGAATTGATGAGAACTGGAAACGTAACATTTAATGGCGTGAAATTAACCCTGCATGTACTCCTTTAGGCAATGCAAAAAGCTACCTGCAGCAGGTAAGACAGTATTTGCCAACATGTTCATGTGAACCTCACCTATAAAAATCAGAAATGTGCCTTTAACACTGAGAGTGAAAAGCACATATCAGCAAAAAATATATAGGCACAAAACCCCTTACGTAACTTCATTAATAAAGTGGAGGACGACACCTGAGAGTCTATCTAATCCATAGCGCCCAGAACAGTTATGGGATAGTCCCTCGTCCAGCAAGTTGCCCAAGAAGAAATAAACAGATAACGTATAGGTTTCAAACTAACTACTGTACTCTGGAGTTTTCTCAAAAGCAGAACTGAAGTAACTACACTAATAAACAGTAACTCTTACAGTCCCATCCTGAGCTGATTAAGTTGTAAAACTCCCCGTTATCAGCCGAAACCCTGAGCCGGACCCTTTAGCAGGTCCAGAACCAGAACCAGGAGATAACTCAGTGAGATTTATGGATGAAAGAGGCATCTGTGCCTGGCAAGGCAGGTTCACAGGCGCGTAGGGGAGGGGGGTGAGGGAGGAGGGGAGGAGATGTCTCCTTCCCGGTACCTCTTTCAGTTCGTGTCAGGCACCAACAGGAAAGTGTTATCTTGTTAGAAGCCATAAATCTAAGTTCGAGCCAGCAGCTTACATCTGCGAAACTGCCCTGTGCATGCTCCTCAGAGCAGGTTTCTGTCTCCCTGGCTTTTACACTCACAAATGCAATAAATGAGAATAAAAATAAAAATAAAAAATCTGTCCCTGTTGCCTTGTTCGCGTGTATACAGCACCTTCCGGTGTACAGGTCGCATGCCTCAAAGAAAAAATGGGAGCGACCTATACAGTGGAAAATACGGTAATGACTTTAACTGGGAAGGGGAGGAAAAATGTGACTCTGACAGCGATCACAGGTCTCGGTTGTGAACTTAATCACATGCACGGTAACCTGTGACCCCGGAGCGCCCGGAGCACTCTTTACGGCAAAAACCATGTGCTGGATGAAAGCCGTTGTGAACTCTACGGCGAGCAAAGTCCCGGAGTTCACGATCGGCCTCAGCCCCACAGTCCCCCGGAGTCCAAAAGATAAGTGTCTCCCAGCCGACAGGCCGGAGCTCATAGAAGGGGGATGTGGGGGAAGGGCAAACTTAAGGCACTCGTAAATTTTCCTTGCGCATGTGTGGAACTTATGTGCTTTTTACTTTACTTACATGTACAAGAACCGCAAAAAAAATGCACATTCAAATGAAATACCAACAGTAGTTCACGTTTTTTACTTTTAGCTGCTAACACAATAAACCATTGGCCCACCCGGAGACAAACAGCCCTCAGTCAACAAATAATTTAGTGTGTCCAAATGCAGACGTTTTGTGTAAGAGGAGTTCTGCTCACCTACTCTGTGAAGCACCGGTTGTTGACTGCGCGCGTGCTCGTCCCTCTCGGTAGGGGGAAACCCTCCAAATCGTCTCCCTTCACAACCTCCCACGTCGACGGTCACCAAATTGTTACGAATTCAAAAGGTTGAAGGAAGCTCTGAAACGAATGTGCAAGTTTAAGCAGGTTTATTGTACATAATAAGAATAAACCTTACAGCAACAACAGACCTCTCACCGAGCACAAGTCCACACACACATCTTCAAAGGCAGGGCCACGGTTATAAAAACCCCGGATGTCGTCACCGCCTCCTGGAACCGCCTTGGACTGCTTCGGGACCGCCCTGGAACCACCTACACTACCACGTGACCCTCCTTTCTGTCAACAAACTATCAGCTTCAATGTAAACATCAAATGTTGGGTCTGTTGAATTGTGCAGG
>JBBPBX010045792.1:5708-21057 GCA_038048925.1 Garcialebias charrua | reverse complement strand
TGAGTACAATATTCTCAAAATGTTACCCGTTTAAAACAGGAACATTCAACATGTACACATTACAGGAAGACTGCGTCTTCTAATGTAACCAGCAGGGGGCACAGCGCTGGAAGTGAGTTTATCACAGCGACTGTAATTTCTCTATCTGACCGCTATAGAGGCGCTGTTATCACCAGTGAGCGCAGCCGTAGCTTTCAGCCCACACAGACATCCAACACGGATGAAAAGCATCAATCAGACAGATCTAAAGCGTAACGTGATACAGCTTCAGAGCCCCAGGCTCACAAAACGAAATCATGTGAGCAAAATCGGTTGAACTGTGAAACCTTTTAAACTGCGTTTAAAAGAAATAAGGTCGGTCCTCATAAAACCGGCAAAATCGGTGTCACGTGACCTGGTCACATGGCGATCGGCAGTTTTTCAGAGCAACCGGCTCTGTCCACCCACTAAAATCTCAAAAACACCGCGATTAAACAGTCTTTTCAAAGACAGTAATGGACAAACAAGCACGGAAACTCGTCTGGGACAAGTAGCAAGTGAAATTTGACGAGGAGCGGGGCTTCACCCACTGCGCATGCGTCAACACATACAGCGTAATCGACCAATCACAGCGAAGACAGAACTGTAGTTCTAAAACCCAAGTGTTCATGGGAAATTGTGTCTTCCAAACCTAACGCCACCCACTAGTGACGTGCCGTTCGAGCGGTGTGTTCACGGACCTGCGGTCGGTCGAACAAAAGCGTGGAACGGTCTTTTCAACATTCTAAAACAGTCATAAATATCGCAAAACACCGCGGTAAAGCCAGTCTTCGACGATATCACGTGCATAGAACTTAAACAACACAAATAAACCGTCACAAATGTGTACAAAAATGAAACTGACAACCAGAGTCTACAGAAACCAACGTTCTTTGAACACAACACACAATGGACCAATCACAGCGTTTTAAGCAGCCATCTTGTCGGTACCGTTTAGCTTTAGCTCGATCCAAAGTACAGCACTGGACTCTCTTCCACAAAATAAACGACTTTTACACCGCAGAAAATTCTGTTAACGAGCACAACACATCCAAGCCAACTCTCACGCCCCCAGGGGAGGCAGCACGCTAACTGTGTACAACAACGGACTTTACGTCAAACGGAACCGGATCTCGGTCCGGCCCAAACTAGCGGAGTGGGTTTTCCCGAACCTCGGCAAACACGTTGTAACAGATTAGGTAAAAATGGAGCAGCAAATGTGTGACACAGCTTCAACAGAAAATCGCAGATGTAATAAAATGAAGCAGAGGTGACACGGCGGTCACAAAACGAAAAAATGCATGCAGTCTCGCGACACGTAATGAAACGTCTCACAAAAACAAACATTCATTCATCCGCAGCTCCAAAACACACGTTCAAAAGTGAAAGTAAAGAACAATTCTAACGGGAAAACACCCCAGACAATGCCACTATCAGCAATCTCTGAGACACCCACCAGCCAAAACCATTCTTATAAGCCCAAAACCAGGATGTAAAACTAATGCCAACAACACCGTAACAAAAAATAAGCTACAAAAACAACTTATCAATTTAATCTTTCAGAAGACTTGTACGCGGCCACCAATATGTAAAGAATAAGGTGGGGTAAGGTATTTAAACACTTACTGGTCCACCATTATTGTAGATGTGCAGTTTATGAGCAGAGTTTAACTGCACAAACTGCCACCAAAGTGCGGGGTCTCAACTTTTTCAGAATAAATCAATAAATCTAACGATGTGATTAGCCAGTAATGTAATTTCACGCTTAGACTTCAATTTATATTGGTCTACCAAAAAATAGACCTTTTATTGAAACTATCACAAGAATTACATTAAACATTTGTATCGATATTAGCTCTGATTTAATAACTACGTTGACAAGAATTCAAATTAAAACAAACAGACAATTAAAACTTAACTGTTGGCACATTACTTCACAGATTAATAGCTTATGAAAAGAAGAAATAGGAGGAAGAAGATGAAAGCTAAGTTAACTGAAATTAATTATTTGAAACAACCAGAGTGGCACCTTTCCCATACGGATCAGGCTGAGCCTCCGACACGTGCAGCATACAGACAACGCCTCTTTACCTGGTGACGAGACGTCTTGCGAGGTGAGGACTGAGAAGTTTGTGGACACTAACGGACTGTGTGGTCCAGTGAGCGTCCAGAGGACTTCGTGCGTGTATGACTGGATCAGACGAGCGGGAGCACGCATTCACCGGCAGGAACAGGCCCCAATCGCACTGGTTGGACTTTCAAAGTAAAACTTCAGAAAACAAATTCTTTCAGAAAATGAGTGTTGAGGCACAGCAAGGCTTTGCCGCGACTCTCAGCTGAGACGTGGGTCGAGTTGGCACGATGACCGGGCCGTCTATCAGCTTGGAGAAAAACGTCCGTGCGTCTTCCCTTCTCCCCGAGAACTCCAAAAACTCAGTGAGTGCTGAGAACTGAGTCCCAGCACGTAGACAAAACAAAAACCTGCAGGTGTGAAAACAGAGCACTCTCTGTTTAAGCACAGATGAATTGTTTTTAGAACGGACGGGAGACCGAAGATTAAGTTATGTCTAGAACTTCTCTTTCGTTCCAAAAACAGTTCAAACAAATAGACGGAGAATTGTTCCTTCAACTTTCGACACTTATTCTGCCTAGAGCAGACAGTTCAAAGCATGATCATTCTGAGATGTTCTCTTAACTTTGTCATATTTAAAATATACCAGTTTAGTAAAATCATCATTGAAATGACAAAAAATACTGTTTGATCAATTCTGAATTAACACACATTAAAGAGCGTGGCGAAACTACTTTTTTAAATCCTGCCGTTTTGACAACAACGTGGAATTATTAAGGAATAGTTCACATGTGTGCTGTAATTTTTAATACAAATAATTGTTTTTACCATGTTAATCTTGTAAAGTCCTTCGGTGTTTGCTCCCTCACGGCAGCCACTTCCTCAAACTCAGTCCAGCCTCCTCCTCACGGTACGGGGCCAGCCGGCCTCGGACCTGCTCTGAGATGAGTCCGGAATCTTGGCGCGGCGCCGCGCATCGAGAGGTGGAAATGCTCTCCAACGCGCGCTTGGCACGCAAATATGACGTCACATCCGAGCCGGGCCACCAAGTGGAAAAGGGGCAATAAATGTCCATGATTTCAGCCACTGGAAATTCACCAGTCTCTTGACAATGTTCAAGCAGTCCTGTCCAGAGCACATCGTAGTCCCCATCACCACAAAGGTCATAGTTCAGCGTGCAATGTGCCACATCAGGAAGCGTGTCATAAGATCTTATGACATTAATCCAGGCGTTCCAGCTCTGCAGTGTGTCGTACAAGAGCGTAGTTGTAAAGTCAGGAACTGCTCCCCACCAAACTTCAGCTTGAAATTCGGCTGGACCAGACTCAGCAGAAGTTCCTTCAACCTGGAGCATCTGATGAATGGAGCTTTTCACTGTAGCACAGTACTGAACAGTTCCATCAGGAAAACTCAGCTGGACGTTGTCAGGACTCATCATCAAAGTCACGTTCTGATCACACAGAATGTCTCGTCCAATCAAGTTCACTGGACATGTGTCAGAAATCAGGAAGGAGTGTTCAAAGCGCAGATTATTCCACACGCATGGTACGTAACAAGATAGCGGCCACTCCTCTGGCTTGCCCGAGAATCCAACAACAGGTACGGTATTCTTTGATCGTGGGAGTGACGTGTTAACTGACGAATACCTGGCGCCTGTATCAACCATACACATGTGATTTCGGCCGTTAATGCTTAACGATACCAAAGGTTCTAAATACAAGACGCCACCTACTGCCGGACCAGGGCACCCCTATTGGATAGGATATTGGCCTGGGGCCTGATTATTGGCTCCCGGCATAGGGCCATGTGGAGTATTATCTGGTGGTGGTGGATATACGTCATGTGGATAACGAGCTGGCGTCACCTCCTGTCTCGATAAATCCTGTTTGGTCGGACATTGAAAATGCCAATGTCCCACCCCGTCACACCGGTGGCACCTGTCCGTGGGTCGAGGGTTGCCCCTCAGACGTTTGTTCCGACCCCTGCGCCAGGATGTGGATGGGCCCAGAGGTCTCTGTTGATATGAATTATCAGATGATGTAGGAGGACCCTGAACCTGGGGCATCTGGATTGCATTCACCTTTGTGAAATTAAGTTTGTCACGTATGTCTTTTAATTGGGCCTTAGCTAATTGAGTTTCAAGGGATTTTAATTCCCTGTCATCAGACTCCCTCTTATCAAAAGATTGATCAATAAAATGAACAATGTGGGCTGCCCATAAATCATAATCCATCTTTGTTAGGCCAACAACAGACGCCAAACTCTTCTTAACATCATCAGACAGAGAGCTCTCTACAGCTCCTCTGAACAACAGTTGAGTCGTAGGATCAATCGTTGGATCATTTCCAGTTCTATTTTCCCACAAGAGCTTAACTCTAGATAAGTAGGTCGTGCCCCGTTCTGTAACAGCCGGAGGAATCTCACACAAGTCTGAAGATTTCATAGACGTCGGATATTTCTCTCGTATAATTGGCCATAAAATTTGAACGTGGTCGTGCAGTGTGTCACTGTCTGGGTCCAATTTAGTCCCAGCAGCCTGTTCTATTTCAGTCAAACTACCAAACGACGTGCATGCTGTGAAAACCCTCCTCCAATCACCCAGACATGGCACAATTCCGGCGCATGCCTCCAGAAAAGCGCGGATCCAAGCCGAACCTCCTTTCTGGATATCAGGCAAACGCTGACGGATCAACTCAGTATCCTGCAAACTAAAAGGCGTGTAAGTCTGTTTGCGGACTCCCTCAGCTGTGGTGGAAGAAACGAGAGGTAACATGAATTGAGCAGGAGGCGCTGCGTCAAGGCATGTATGAACATTAGTGGTTGAACGAGTACATCATTTTTAACCTCGACATTAACATAAAAAAACTCGAACGACGCTCGAGTAGCCGATGACGTCACAGTGTCTTACGATGCAAAATAAATAAATAAATATAAATGCCTAAAAACGTCTTTACAAAAAGAAAAAAAAGACCAACAAAGCATTGGGAGCATTTATTATGCTCCTATCATTTATCATACTGCACATAAGTCACAGGAAAAACAAAACTATTAGTTATATTAATAATATTAAAAGTGAAAGTATAAGCGATGAAAACCGAAACTTAAAAACAAATGGGGCCACAGCCACACCGTACCACCGCCTGCAGCTGTGCAATTTAGGTTTACTTTTAGAGATTGTGTTTATAGATTGTTGGTAGCTCTAGAGAGATGAATATTTGTTTTTTTTTGTTTGTGAAACGAGAGAAAGGAAGCCGTTTCGGCCGTGTTATAATATGGGACCTGCATTGCAACACTGCCCTCTGCTGTCACAATCTACTACAAAGAAAGTCAACACGAAGTAGCGCATTTTATAAAATTATAAACTGTTTTACCTTTTTGACAAGACGGCCTGCTCCATTAACATCCGTGCGCACACAGGAATCCATTTTGTAGCGTCTACTAAAAGCTAAAAGCTGCCCCGCGCGCTGTGAAATGTGAAATGTGACGTCACTACGGGTACCCGAGTTGGACAAAAAAGCCTCGATAGAAGTCAAAGCACTCGAGCTGTCGAAAACTCGGCTACTCTGTTAATGCACTAATGAACATTATCAGCAATTCTATTTAATCGACCTGAATTTCCTCGCTGCCAGCCAGTGACCTTATCAAAAGTTGTGGCAGGAGGCCTGAGGTCAGGACAAGCAGTTGGACCAGGACAGGTCAGTGGCACGGAGTCATATGAAGCCCCCAAAGATGTCACGCTGAAAGAAGCATCAGAGGACGGTGGACGAAACACATCACCTCCCCTTTGTTCACCCACAGAGCCAGGAGTGGTGTGAATACCACCCATCAATGTTTGCACATGGTCTTGTACCATATTCCTATTTTCTGCTGATTTTGTCTGTAAAATACCCCCTGTAACGAGAAGCAAGTCTGAGCTGGATCTAGTGTGTTCAGAACCAAGTGAGAGCTCTGCCAGATTTATGGATGATAGCTCCGTTAATGGCATTTGGTTGTGTGGATTTAATCCCACAGGTGCATACGGGGGAGGACGAGGAGGAGGAGGGGGAGCGGGGCAAAGAGGATGCGGAGGGGGAGCACAAGGCTGTTCAGTTTCAAGGCATGTCTCTGTTCCTGTTACGAGGGCCGCACCGGCTTTAATAGGGAGTTCTGCAGTACCAGGCACCAAAGTGTTATCTGCAGACAGCCATAAATCTGTTTGCAAGCCAACAACTTGTTTCTGTGAAACTGCTTTGTGAGCACTTCTCAGAGCAGGTTTCTGCCTACCTAGGATTTTGCACATTTCATCCACAAACAATAAGCAGTCCCTATGAAAGGCGTCCGCCTTCTGCCAGTCCTTATATTTCTTTCTACGCACTAGAACAGAGCATTTTTCCTTCTCATCCAACGCCAACCTCAAGGCTCTCTCTGATTGCACAAGAAGCTTATTCAGTCCAACAGCAGACGGACACGAATCATCCACACCAGGAAACATTCCTGACCGACACATGTTATTCACCCAAGAAACTAAACGTCTTTTCTCATCAAGAACATTCTTGACAGCTACCTTCCGACTCCATGAAACCCATAACTCATGCAAAACAGATCCTAATGTGCCAGGGGCACAAGTTTTCCAAGTTTGTATAGGTATGTCAGACATTATAATAATGTTATACACGTGTTTTACAAGGGTGAAGTGAGCAAACCTCCAGCCAGGACCATGGACAGCTGCAGTAGCCAACCAAGAAACTGCCTGTTTTAAATCACCCTCCTAAAACACCCAATAAAAATGCCACCCCAGAGCACAGCAGTGGTAGTCACTATCAGACTTCACAATTTGACCTACTGCCGGCAAATACACCCACTGAAACAATATATAAAATAAAAAATCTTTCCCTGTTGCCTTAGTTTGCGTGTTTACAGCACTTACCGGAGTACAGGTCACAAGTCTCTAAATGAAACAGAAAATAAATAAAGGAAAAAAATGAATAAAGAAAAGAAAGTAAAAAAAATAATAAATGAAAAAAAATAAAAAATTTGCGACCTATACACCGGAAAATACGGCAATCAACTTCAACTGGGAAGGGGAAGAAAAGATTTGACTCTAACGGCGATCACTGGTCCCGGATTGTGAACTAAATCACCTTCTCGGCAACTCTTGTGAACCCGGAGCGGCCCAAACCACTCTGTACGGCAAGCCGTGTGCTGGATGAAAGCCAGTGCGACTCTACGGCGATTAAATCCCGGAGTTCACCTCTGACCTCAGCCCCACAGCTCCCGGAGCCCATAAAATAAACAAATAAAAAAAAGTCTCCAGCCAACAGGCCGGAGCTCATAGATGGGGAAAAAACGCAAACTTAGGCACTCATACTCTCACCCTTTGTGTGTGTGGACTATGTGCTTTATACTTTACTTATATGTACGAAAACAGCAAAAAAAATGCACATTCAAATGAAATACCAACAGTGGTTCACGTTATTTAACTGTTAACGCTAACCCAAACAACCGTAGCTACACTACGGTGTAATTTTTGCCCACCCGTAGACAGAACAGACATACAGCCAAGGTAAATTAACCCCGGAATTACACCACATGCGTTACGGCTCCGCCCCGCTCCGGTCCGACCTCCGCAGCAAATACGCACCCATTATAATCAATGACAGAATTTACACTGGCTCCGCACGGCGGCGGCGAGCTGCGGAGAGCGGACGGCAGTCCGTCAAAATTAGAAAATTTTCTATTTCTGCCGGATGACGGAGCTGTGCCGGAGTCAACTTTTGAAGATTACGTCGCACCAACAGGAAAAGGAACGAGCACAACTTCCGTATTTACAAAATAAAATCACCACGGGCGGACTAATCCTAGCTCTATACGGATTTATTTGTACAAAAATGCTGTCAAACTATCATTTATGACTATTCTATGACTAAACTATTATATTTATGACTATGACTACGCCTACAAACGCAATACAAGAAATAAATAAATAAAAACGTATTTTATTCTGAAATGTAAACATCACTTCCTGTTGCTCAAACCATGTAGCTTATTTACGAGAGAAGATCAAGGCAGCAGTCTCTCTACAGTTGTTCTCCTTCTTCCACCGAATGAATTGTTTTGTTCTGACTTCACTTGATTTATCGCGCGATCTCGCACGTGTCTTGGAGCGGCGCATCCAGGCGGACCTGAGGGGAGCGCAGGCAGTGGGCGAGGACTCACGTCAGCTGCGACATGCGGACCGCAGCGGGGCGGAGCCGCGTGCAGTGTAATTCCGGGGTTAGCGTTTTCAATAGCAGACATTTAGTTATAAACGGAAGATCTGCTCACCTGAATGAAGAAGGCGCCAGAGTTGGCTGCACGCTCGTTCCGCCACTCGTGGGGGAAGCCCCCAATCGGCTTCCGTTTCAGGCGAAACCTCACACTCCTCAACGACGGGGTCACCAAATTGTTGCGGTTCAAAAGTTGAAGGGAAGCTCTGAAACGAATGTGCAAGTTTTAGGCAGGTTTATTGTACATTATAAGAATAAACCTTACAGCGACCAACAGACCTCTCACCAAGCACAAGTCCAACACACACACATCTTCGAAGGCGGACCACGGTTTTATACCTCTAGATGACGTCATCGCCTCGTGGGACCAATCCTGGAACCGAACCGCCTTGGAACCGCCCTAGAACTTTTCTACTCTGTGAGTGATCCGCCTCTCAGCCAATCAACTACCAGCTCTGTATGTCAATCATCCAGTGTTGTGTCTGTTGTATTATGCAGGCGTGTAACTGAAAAACTCTTCCCTATTGGAAATAAAACCCGTAAATAAAGGTTCCATCTTGAATATATTTTCACATTATATGGTGGAATTAAGTGAACATAAATCATAACGCATAATATGTGTGCTTCAGGTGTAATACTGATATACATATATTTCAGATGCGAAGATGTTCCTGTACCCAAACAGACAAACCTGTTTCCCTGGTCCCTTGTTCCAGAGGAATGGTGACTCCTTTATGGATGAAAATCTAACTGTACACGTCCAGTTACTGCAACTCAACGACTCTACAGCAGTATTGTATTCTCTGCATGTGCCAGCTGCTACTGGAAGTGTCTTTATGGGTCCAACATTCCTAATTATGATTTTTTTTGTAGTTAGTAATTTTGATTTAGTTTTAGCTGGTAGCTCATTTTACCGAGATCTCAGACCTACCTCAAATTGTACCTGTGCCTTGTTGTCAAACAGTACTTTATTAAAAACAATTTGAAATAACAAATGCACAAATTCTTCTGTCTTACTTCACAATAAGCGTGGTTTTTCATTAGAATAAAGGAAAGGAGGTAATGAAAAGAAACTATTTAGAATAAAAGTAAATTCATTGTAAAAGAGGAACACCTCTGGTATAAAAACACGACAATTTGTCATGATGCACTGAATAGTTTTTCATTAATGTTGTTGGAAACCGATGTACTTGCAGATAAACTAGTGCTATTTGTTTTAGCCTTTCCTGTACTTCATGCATTTCACACATCTTCTGTCTATTCCTGACATTCGAACAAAGTGTTTTACAGCAGTTTGTATTTAAAAAAAGGTTTTACACAGTTGTCCTAATTGATCTATAATTAAAATTGTTAAAATCAAGTACATATTATGTCTGTCTTTGAACTTGAGATAATTTCTTTCCCGACTTCTCAGATACTTTGAAACTTTTAATCAGGTGTTTTTGTTGTGGGAAACTAAGTTTTGCAGCTGGTTTTTGAAGCATGTTTTTGTAGCTGTAAAAAGTGTGTTTACCTATACCAGCTTATGTTTTTGGCGTGGTTTATCCACACTCATATAAATGACAGCGAGAGAGTGGCATGTCAGATAAACACATTTAATCATAACACTAGAACATTATTTGACAATTTATGACAAGCTAATACAAGTACAGCATCCACACATCACAGTAACGTATACGGTGAAAGGCAGCAGCAGATAACGCTTTCTCACATGCGTTAGGCCAGGAGATGAAGGTGTGTCCCATTGTGCAAAATGGCCTTCAGTACTTCCATGATGATCCTGTGTGCTGAGGACTGCGAGACCAAATTTGTCAGACATCTCCCTGAAGCTGTTCTGGTTGGCCATGTACCACAGGAACATCAGGACCTTCTTTTCTACAGGGACTGGTGCTGCACCTTGACAGTGCTCCTTCCTTATGCCTTTCTCCTGCAGCTGCATCATTACAGATGTGAACTGGGTCTTGTTGACTCTGAAATGACGCACAAACTTGTTGTCATCCATGTTCAGCATCACCTCCCATAGTCTTCATGATTATTCCATGTGTCTGTAGGTTTGTGTGTATCAGCAGCATCCTAAAATACAAAGAAATTTCAAGTTTAATAACAATTTTAACAATAAACAGTAAAACATGTCTGCTGATGCATGCTCAATAATCCAGGTAGAAAATTTTTAAAAAGCTAAGTGGTCCTCTGGACATTCAAAAAACAAAACAAAGCAAGAAAACACTTTTTTTGTTGTTGCTTTGTTTAGTTTTTTGAATGTCCAGAGGACCACACTTAGCTTTTTTTTATGTCTGCTAATTATGCTGAGGTAGTAAAAAAGAACAGAAAAACCTCATGTTCAGCACTTTCTGACTTTATTTATCTAATGATAACTTCTGTACTGCTGCTATTTTCCTAAAAGAGATCGAATTAAAACTATAAAATAGATGTGAAAGAAGAGCCTCGATCATAATGATCAAAAATAAGCTTATTTATTTTAAAAAATACTGGTTGAAACAACATACCTGGTTAACGTTTCAAGAGCCTCAGAATTGCTCTTCAACTTCGCTGCTAATTGGTCTAGAAACCTTTTATTAATCCAACAAAGCAAGAACAACAACAGCTTTGTAGCGGGCGTCCATCTTGTTTTGGTCGTCGCTCCGACAAGCTAACTGGAACGCATTCAACTCGGAAATACCGTCATTCCGGGTTCCTAATTCCGACTTCCGATGCAACTGGAACGCAGCATAAGACCCTATCGCAGCTCCTCAGACTGAAGAAGTATTTTGGATAAAAGATTAAGGCCCTGTTTACACGGACACGGTGGGGGGAAACGGAGGTTTGGGGTACGTTAATTAGAGGAAAAAGTTTTGCGTTGACACGGGCGAATTCTGTGGATATGACTCCCCCCGCCCGCATGAATTCACTGTAGTTACCATGCCAGGCCATTAGATGGCGCTGTGAATTTCTGAACCTTCACTAATGTGCATGCGTGCTGCCTCGTCTGTTTTCCTCTGGGGCAGCTAAAAGTTCAGCTAACTACAAGTTGTTGTCAACAAGTTAACAACAGTTCCCCACACCATGTGTCGTTGTGTCCTTGGGCAAGACACTTAACCCCAAGTTGCTCCCGGTAGGACTGGAAAGCACCTTTCATGGTAATCTGCCACTACCGGTGTATGAATGCGTGTAGCATTCAATGTGTGTAGCACTTTGAGATTTTCACTAATGAAAAGTGTGTTATAAATTGAATTCATTATTATTATTATTATTATTATTATTATTAAAGCTGGAATTTGGATAAGAGTCGACAGATTTGACACCAAGCGGGTCCCGCTTCATCTAACAAGCTGCACACTAGTTGCTGAGCGGACCAGAACCGAGTTGACGATGTCGGACTTTAGTCCGTGAGAATCACGGTATATCACAGGGCCGTGTAAACGGGGCCTTAATGTTTTGTCAAGAAGAATCCGTCCAGAGGACTTGACTTGGGGGCCGTTTACACTGCGCATATTTTGAGTGAAACCGCTCCTTTCTCTCTGCGGTTCTGCTGATTGTTTACACGAGACCAGTAGCCCCCCTCTTTGAATCCGGAGGTTTCTGAATCCACCTTCCAGAGTGGAGGTTTTTTGCTGACCCCCTGTTGATAACGTACACATCTCCCGCTAAGCTTTTGTGTGAACCACATGCGTGCAGCACGCACGCACGGACAGACGGCATTTCTATCAACAATAATGGCGGTGGACACGCACCGCTTTTTGAACTACAACTGATTGAATGTATTTTGAGTCTCATATTTAATTAATCTACACCTGAATGTAGCTGCTGTGTGTTGGAAGAGACACAGTCTGATCCAGTTCTAATATCACTGTTTATTGAACGAGGCAGGCGGAGATTTCACATGTCACGCTGCACTACAACATACTAAATGTGTTAAAATAATAACAGTTTAACAATAATAAACAATATTTATGTTAGCGTGGAAGATATATACTGTAAAGTTATCTGAGCTAGATGAAGCTGTCTGGACTCGTTACGTGATTTAAACGATGCGTGACATGTTGCGTGTTATTGAAAGTTGAAAATGAAGACACCAGGTTTANGTTTGTTTCTGTGATCACACTGTTTAGATATAGCTTTGTGTTTTATAGTGACTTCTTTTGGGATGTTTTTTTCCTGCCAATTGGGGGCAGGATGTGGGTGGGTATGTGCTGTTTGTCATGGGGTTTTGTCTTGTTTTGTTTGTAGCTGCTCCACAATAATTCTGGTTTTCTCCCCTTCATGTCTCCTTTTGGTCTCAGTACTTCATCCATTTTCTTTTAATATCATTTATTGTACGTTAAGTCAGTATGCCTCGGCCACTTAGTCTCATTTCCTGGAATGTCCAGGGACTAGGTCATGTAATTAAGAGGAAGAAAATTTTGACTTTTTAAAAAAAACAGCAAGTTGATATTGCACTCCTCCAGGAGACTAGGCTATCTGATATGGAACATCTGAAACTAAAAAGAGATTGGGTGGGCAATGTTTATTTTTCTTCTCACCCGCAGAACAAAAAGGGCTCAGCCATCCTCATTAATAAGAAACTCCCCTTCACTTTGGTGTGTGAGGAAAGAGACTTGGAAGGTAGATTTATTCTGATTAAGGGTTTAATTGCTGGCCAATCTATAACCATACTTAACGTTTATGCCCCTAACAATGATTCACCTAATTTCATTTCGCAAATAATTTTACTGTTTAACCAGCATTGTGACGGTCTGGGCTTGCTGGCGGGCGACTTCAATTGCATAATGAATGCGGGTTTAGACAAATCCTCCTTGGCACCTGTATCCAACCCTAAAGCCTCCTCTGCTCTTAGAGAACTAGGTTCAGACATTGGGCTGATCGATGTGTGGCGTCAACTGAACCCTAAAGTAAAAGACTACTCTTTTTATTCACATCCTCATAACTCATACTCTAGAATTGATTTTTTTTTTTTATCCCAAAAAGTTATTAACACTCTGTTCTGTCTTGCTCTATGGGTTCAATTGCCCTTTCAGATCATGCCCCTATTTATTTACAACTTGATTCCGCTTTTAATAGGTAGAGAGACAGGTAGGAAGGTACTTGGTGTGTCATTTGGACAGAGAATAGATGATAAGGAAACCTGGTGGTGGAATAGTGAAGTGCAGGACGCCATCCAAAGAAAGAGATTAGCCAAGAAGAAATATGACAGTGAGAGGACTGAAGAGAGGAGACAGGAATATAAGGAGATGGGACATAGAGCAAAGAGGGAAGTAGCTAAGGCAAAGCAGAGGGCGTACAATGAGTTATATGGGAGACTGGACACTAAAGAGGGCGAGAAGGACTTGTACCGATTGGCAAGACAGAGGGATCAGGCTGGAAAGGATGTGCAGCAGGTTAGGCTTATTAAAGATGGGAATGGGAATGTTCTAACAAGTGAGGAGAGTGTGATGGGAAGATGGAAGGATTACTTTGAGGAGCTAATGAATGAAGAGAATGAAAGAGAAAGAAGAGTGGAGGTAATAGAAACTGTGGACCAGGAAGTGGGAAAGATTAGTGAGGGTGAAGTCCGGAAAGCTCTGAAAAGAATGAAGAAGGGGAAGGCAGTAGGACCTGATGACATACCAGTGGAGGTTTGGAAATGTCTTGGAGAGATGGCAGTGAGGTTTTTGACTCAAATATTTAATGGAATATTTGAGGGTGAGAAAATGCCTGAAGAATGGAGAAGAAGTGTGCTGGTTCCCATTTTTAAGAACAAGGGTGATGTACAGAGTTGTAGCAACTACAGGGGAATTAAGTTGATGAGCCACACAATGAAGATCTGGGAGAGAGTTGTGGAAGCAAGACTTAGACAAGATGTGACTATCTGTGAGCAGCAGTATGGTTTCATGCCAAGAAAGAGCACCACAGATGCCATCTTTGCTTTGAGGATGTTGATAGAGAAGTACAGAGAGGGTCAGAAAGAACTCCATTGTGTGTTTGTGGATTTAGAAAAAGCTTATGACAGGGTACCAAGAGAAGAGGTGTGGTATTGCATGAGGAAATCTGGAGTGGCAGAAAAGTATGTTAGACTGGTACAGGACATGTATGAGGACAGCAGGACAGTGGTGAGATGTGCTGTGGGAGTGACAGATAGCTTCAAGGTGGAGGTGGGATTGCATCAAGGATCGGCTCTGAGCCCCTTCTTGTTTGCTCTGGTGATGGACCGACTAACAGATGAGGTCAGGCAGGAATCCCCATGGACTATGATGTTTGCAGATGACATTGTGATCTGTGGTGAGAACAGGGAACAAGTGGAAGAGAACTTGGAGAGGTGGAGGTATGCTCTTGAAAGAAGAGGAATGAAAGTCAGTCGTAGTAAGACAGAGTACATGTGTGTGAATGAGAGGGAGGCCAGTGGAACAGTGAGGCTACAAGGAGCAGAGGTCACAAAGGTGCAGGACTTCAAGTACTTGGGGTCCACTGTCCAGGAAAATGGGGAATGTGGTAAAGAGGTGAAAAAGAGAGTCCAGGCAGGATGGAGTGGATGGAGAAAAGTTTCAGGAGTGATTTGTGACAAAAAGGTGTCAGCAAAGGTCAAAGGAAAAGTTTACAAGACAGTGGTGAGACCAGCTATGTTGTATGGTCTGGAGACAGTGGCATTGACAAAAAGACAGGAGAAAGAACTGGAAGTGGCAGAAATGAAGATGCTGAGGTTCTCCTTAGGAGTGACAAGGATGGATAAGATCAGGAATGAGATCATCAGAGGTACAGCACATGTTGAACAACTGGGAGATAAAGTTAGGGAGGCCAGACTGAGATGGTTTGGACATGTCCAGAGGAGGGACAGTGGGTATATTGGTAGAAGGATGTTAGAAATGCAGCTGCCAGGAAAAAGACAAAGAGGGAGACCAAAGAGGAGATATATGGATGCAGTTAGAGAGGACATGAAGGTAGTTGGAGTGAGGACAGAGGATGCAGAGGACAGAGTGAGGTGGAGGAGGATGACTCGCTGTGGCGACCCCTGAAAAGGGAAAAGCCGAAAGAAGAAGAAGAA
>JBBPBX010045791.1:9451-26855 GCA_038048925.1 Garcialebias charrua | reverse complement strand
TAAATAGGCTTGATAAGGCTGACAGTCTGTTCTATACAGATGTTGAAGTGGAGAATAAAGTGTCGTTGAAAGCCTTGCTCGACACTGGCTCAATGACATGTACCATCAGTGAAGAAGCTGAACAAATGTTAATCTGCACAGATTCAGTCTCCGTGTCTAAGGATATATGCCCTGACATCACACTTGTTGGTTGTGGTGGAATGAAAGTTAAGCCTAAATGCATTTATGACCTAAAAATGAAAGTGTATGGTTGCAGCTTCAGAGTCCCTGCACTGGTTGTTCCTGGGCAACAAGATGAAATAATTCTAGGAACAAACGCTATCAAGTACCTACTTAAACAGTTTAAACAATCTAAACAGTTTTGGCAGGTTTTGAGTAAGCCTGATTCAGAAGAAGCACCTGAAATAATGCAATTCCTCAACATGCTGTCTGGCATTAAAAGGTGGAACGGCGAAACTATCCCTGATGTTATTGGGACAGCCAAGTTAATGCAGGCCGTTACTCTTCTACCCAGGCAGGAGCATTTAGTTTGGAGCAAGCTGCCAGCAACTTCATCCTG
Source organism: Garcialebias charrua (assembly GCA_038048925.1). Taxonomy (NCBI): domain Eukaryota; kingdom Metazoa; phylum Chordata; class Actinopteri; order Cyprinodontiformes; family Rivulidae; genus Garcialebias; species Garcialebias charrua. The sequence goes on along the minus strand of JBBPBX010045791.1, from coordinate 26,296 downwards.
TTCTGAAGGCAGCGCTGTCTTGATAGAACCAGTCAAAGCAATGATTCACAAGAATGACATAATGGTTTGTAGGTCTATTGCCACTATGAATGGTGAGAGATTGTATATATGTGTGTGTGTGTGTGTGTGTGTGTGTGTGTGTGTGTGTGTGTGTATGTATGTCTTTCCTCAGAGCGGGGCCCGCTCGCCTCCATTCTGGACCTGCCATTCTATATCAATTTCTCCTTCCTGTCCTCTCAAACCCAGCTGGTCAAAGCAGATGGCAGTGTGTCCTTAGCCTGGTTCTGCTCAATGTTTCTTCCTGTTTCAAGGGAGGTTTTTTTTTCCTTTCCACTGTTGACTTTAGGCTTGCTCAGGATGGGAGACTGCAACAAAATGAAGATTCAGTGCAATCTGGTGGCTTCCTTAGATAAAACAACTTTACTAAATTAATTTTTTTATCAGAATCAGAATATCTTTATTAACATTGCACCAAGGTACAACGGGAATATTATGTACATTACATTCTATATGAATGTTTCTGTTCAGTGCCCTGAGATGACTTTTGTTGTGACTTTATATAAATAAACTGAATTAAAAAATATATTTTCTTCGAACATACTGAGATTGATTAATAAAACCAAGCTGCAACAATTGTATGAAACTGTCTCAGAAGAAGTATCCTCCATACATTTTTGTTAAGCTTCAACAAGCTAAACTGCAGCCTCTCTGTGAGCATGAAGAGCCGGATAGTGTAGCACTAAGTACTTCAATGTACTTTTCTTTTTAGTCAGATTCATCGCTCAACATGGCACGTTGCCAGCTCAGAAAACCTTCCAAAGCAGAGCAGAGGGAGAGAGATGGAGCACTGGACTCTAAGCCTACTTTTAGCTGCTTGCTGCATTTCTGGGGAAACACTGGCAATGTAGACTTGAGAGGACTTTACAGCATGCAAACAAGATTCCTTCTTGTGTTGTTAATCCTTTTCTAAACTTCTAACATTCAACAGATATGTGTCAACACCTAAAATATGCCAAGTTACCCATGTTTAAACAGTTTATTCTGAAAGTTGACACGTCTTGCACTGTTTTTTTTTCTCCAATAAACAAGTACCTGTACAAAGAGCTAAAAAAAATAAAGTAAAAACTAATTCAGCTAATTTACATTCCATTATTTCAATAAACATAATGAGTTAGGAAAATTGTCTTGTTTAGTTACAAATGTTCAGTGTTGGGCACAAACTTTTAAACTTATCAAGGCTTGTTTTTGACCACAGGCTATTCCACAAACATTAAACGAGGTTCTTTTGGTATCCTGCAGGAGCGTACTTTCTCCACGGAGTGAGTCCAGATCTTAGCTTGCAGGCAGCAGAGAGGAGAGGAGCAGAAGCTCAGAAACTTTGATACTTGTACTGTACTTTGTTCATCTTTCCCTCTGAACATTGTTCATGCTGACAAAACAACAGCATGAAGGTCATTGCGTGGTCATCCTATGTGGGTGTGAGATTAATCAGGTCATGTGCTTTAAAAAAAATACATGCAATACAATAAAACAAAACATCAAGTGCATACTGTGTTAAAAGTTCTTTTTTTCCTGAATTAACTGATTTTCAGTCTTAAAATTTCAGATTGTATTGTAAAAATCTAAATGACAAAAACAGTAAAATCCTTATTGCGATTTTGTCCACAAAAAGATGCAAGAGATGCACATGAAATAGTAAAAAAGCAAAATGCAAATGCAAAGTGATGCTACAGCTTTTATATGTTTCTCCTGACAATGTTTTAGGACCAAAAGATGGATTTAATCAATAAATCAATTTAAAGCTTCTAAACTCAGTTCAGAATTTTCCAAAGATTATTATTAATACTTAAATATTTCAGTTTTATTCTGTGGAAGCTGAATTTTAAACTTGCAAAATGCTGCAAACATATTTCCAAGATACAAATACGATAAGATATAAATTGCATCATATACAATGGTTCCTTTTAGACTCAGGAGAATTGTAAAACATTCACCATGTTATCATTGACAACTAAACTCTGTTGAATTTTAATAAAATAGCATAATCAACAAAACTAAAATTAAAAAAGAATGAAACGTCACAGCAAAAAAAAAAAAAAGTCCACATGACCTGACTGAACATTGCTTGATTTTTTACCTGGATTATTGAGCATGAACTTTGACATAATTAATACAATTAATCAAGAAGGCACACTTATTCCATTGGCAAAAGTCAGGTCCTTAAACGTACATCATGGATTAAAAAGCTCCAGCAGTTTGAGTAAACCTCATTAAAATGGGGTCAAGTGATTGTTAGAGAGCAGGAATAATGCATTACCAGTTAAAATGACCAGTCAGTGCTCTTGAACAAGTAAAGTAATTGTAACAATGGAAATAAGGGTGGCATGCTGCCTCTGAGCCAAAAGGTGAACACGCAGATAACGTGCTGAAGTTTCATTTAAATAAATAAAGGCTCCGTCTTCTGAAACAGTTCACTTACCACGACTTGCCCTACAAACAAATTGGCCTCTTCTTCTCGGACGGTAAAGTTAGTGTTGATGGTGCGGTTAAACACAGGGTCGTTATCGTTGACATCAGTGACCACAATGCTCACAGTAGCAGTAGATGTCTAAAAAAAAAGCAAGAACACAAATCATCAGTGGGGGTTAATTTTAAAGAAACATCACAAACAAAATATGATGAATCCAATATATGTTTTATTTTAGATGGACAAAAAAAACAAAAACAATTTGAGAGTGCTCTTTAAAAAAAAGTTTTTACATTCTTTGCTCACACTAACACTAAATACTGTTCTTCAGATTCTGCCTGTATGTTTCAGGTGTTCATCTCATTGATGATAGACTGAAAAAAGATCTTTACTGCCTTCGTGTTGGTTAAGTGAAGCATGAAATGCAGGAGTCACTGCCAATCAGTGGGACGGTTTGAAAGAAAGTACTTAGTAAGATTTAGATGCTACAGTTCACTTCAGATATGACAGCTACAGTACACGCTCCTGTTCTACATCCTGTAAAAAAAACAACACTACAGCACTCACTAATAATTCTTAAATTTGAGAAAATGTTAGAAAATATGAAACTGCATTAAAAGCAAAGACACGTGGAATGAAAGCTCAACAATAAAAATGTGGAAAAAAAAGGTCAGAAATAAAAGATCTTCCAAGTCAATTAAAATGCTTTAGTTTTAAATGAAAGGTTTGCACCAGTAAATATGCAGAAGCCTGTTTTATCAAACTCACTGCATTAACTCAGTGCATTAAAACAGTGGTTCCCAACGTATTTTCCTCAAAGTCCCCCCTTCTTACTTACTAGCCAATCTGAAACCCCGCAATCCCTCACTACCCCCTTCTCCCAAAAGACTCATTAAGATTAAGCTCTTTATCAAAGTGATAAACGAATAAAGTAAATATCATAAGTAATGTTATAAGTAATAGTAATATAAGTAAATAGAATAAAGTAGGGATGTGCCGATCAGGTTTTATGAAACCGATACCGATACCGATCACCTATGTGTGACGATCACCGATACCGATCACAATTACCGATCGCTTATATGTGTGCCGATCACATATACCGATCACCGATCAGATGGATTGCCTGTAACTTATGAGTGCTGCTTCTGGCTACAAGATCTGAAAAGTTTTCAGATCTTGTAGCCAGAAGCAGCACTCATGTTCTTTAAAGAACCATAAAATCACCATATGCTGGTGAAGATTCTCAGTCGTCCAGGACATGATAAAATAAAAAAAGGCGTTCAATACAGGATCAACTGGACTTTATTTGTTGCAGAAAACGTTTCGACTTCTGTCCAGAAGTCTTTTTCAATTCTGAATGAATGGAAGCTGTGTTCTCACAGCTTCCATTCATTCAGAATTGAAAAAGACTTCTGGACAGAAGTCGAAACGTTTTCTGCAACAAATAAAGTCCAGTTGATCCTGTATTGAACACCTTTTTTGATAAAATCACCATAATTCAGACAAAAACATATTTTTACTCATTTATTTCAGAGAACAAAGTAAATAAAAGTAGTTATCAACTGCATAAAGTTGGAGGAAGTCGCTGCTCAGCTGAGTAGTGATGAAGGGAAAAGAAAGATATTTCGTTTAAAAAAAAAATACTGGACTCAATAAGAGAATTTGAGAAAATAAATTAATATATAAGCACCAAGAGATGGCAGTAGTGCAACAATGATGGATGCAAGCTGCCGTTAAAATCCAAAGAAGAAGAAGAAGAACCGCCTCCGCCATTTTACATTCATTAGTTCCAGTCTCGGCAGTCGGCTTTTGGAGGACTGTTTCTCCCATAAGAGGATGCCTCATACGGATAAATTAACTGGAAACACTCCCTGAACTCTGTGAATGTCTCAGGACTGGAGCAGCAGCCGCGATCGCTCCGCCGAGCGCTCCCACAGCGCCGCGCGAGACCAGCAGCTCATGGTATGAGCTAAGGCTAACATGCTAAACCAGAGCTGCCGCAGACAGCCGGCTTTGTGCGATCAGAGGTTCCTGGAGCTCGCCTCGATGTCGGACTGGAAGCAGAAGATATCGGGGGACACCCAGCTAACTTGGAATAACAAAGCCGACAGCCTTTTTGAAGCCGCAGCTAAACTGGACTGCCCGTAACTGCGCAGCGGACTCGGTGGGGCTACTCGGTGGGGCTACATGCTAACAGGTGTTGCTTATGGCGGCGCTGGCAGACGGCTTTTGGTAAGTTATTAAAACGTATTAAAACATTTTAATGACGAATTAGGTTTGTTGTGTTGAAGGACTTCGTTGAACTTCCTCCACGAGGTACTTTTTCGTCGCACGTTTTGCAGTTAGCAAACTTCGCATCACAGGCTCTGTGATCGGTAATTGAAGGCAATAGCCGATCACATACGCTTTAATGATTATCGACCGATTATGATCGGTGACCGATCGATCGGCACATCCCTAGAATAAAGTCAATAAAATAAAATAAAGTAAATACCGGTAGTTACAGACTTCTATTTGTAAAAGGTATACTATAAACTAGTTGTTGTACAACAGAAATAACTACAAGAACACTGTTTTGAGAATTACAGTACTCAAATAACTTCTTTAAAAACTAAAAACAGAGTAATTTTAAAAACAGTCTTAAAAATAAAAATTGTAGTTTTGTCAAGATATCAAAGTCTGGGCACAAACACACAGCTCTAACAAAAACAAAGACTAATGTGTTTACATGCATACATACATGCATGCATGCATACATACATACATACATGCATGCATGCATGCATGCATGCATACATACATACATACATACATACATTGGTTGGGTTCGTTTTCTAATTATTTTTCCAATCGGAGGCAATGTGTTTTTAACATAACGGTACTTCTTCCAGCTACTTAACAGTTAAAAATGGTGTACCACAAGGCTCAGTTTTAGGACCAACCCTCTTTACAATCTACATAGCTAATGTAGGTCAGAGCATCCCTGATGCGTCCTTACATTTCTATGCTGATGATACAGTTGTTTATTGCCGAGCTAAAACAGTAGCTAAAGCCCGGTGCAGAGCTCCGCGCTGGACCGAGTCCCGCGCCACGCGCGCGCGCTGCGCGTGAGGGGTTCACAGCAGAGCACAGCGTGAGCAGCGTGTGTGCTCCAACAGAGTCTGCTTTCTTCTCACGTTCTCTGTGAGCGGAGGAGGTCAGTTCAGTCCCCCTCCGCGTGCAGCTGATTGGTCAGACACCGCGCTTCGCGTAGGCGCTCGTAAAATTGGAGCTTGGCGCGCTCGCGTGAACGTTCAAAGGGCTTGTGCAGCGGCGACCTCACGGCGCTCACACAGCGGGGCGCCGCGCTCGCTCAAACGCGGAGCTCTGCGCCGGCCTTAAGACTTTCCAGTTTCTGCAATCTGCTTTTGACATCATTCAGTCTGATTTGTTCTGTCTCAAACTTGTCCTAAATGCTGATAAAAAACAAAAGGTACGTTTTTTTCAAGTAGGAAGTCGGTCCCAGCAGATCTTCCTCTGATTTTATCCTCAAATGGTGTTCCTATTGAGTTTGTTGATTCATATAAATATTTGGGTATCCTGGTCGATTCACATCTCTCTTTTAAACTCCACGTGGAAAACCTAGTAAAGAAACTGAAAGTTAAACTGGGTTTCTTTTTCAGAAATAAATCATGTCTAACACTGAATGCTAGGAAACGCCTTGTATCTGTGACTTTCCTTCCCTCCATTGATTACGGTGACATTCTCTACATGAATGCTCCTACAAGCACCCTGCGGATGTTGGATGTTGTCTATCATGGTGCACTAAGATTCATAACTGGCTGTGATTATCGTACCCACCACTGCACCCTGTATTCACTGGTTAACTGGACATCATTAACCTCACACAGACTCTTCCACTGGTACATTTTCATCTTTAAATCACTTCTTGGTCTGCTGCCCTCATACATCTCCTCCTACATGTCTTTGCGTGAGTGCAGCTACAGTGTGCGCTCTCAGGACATGATTACCTGCAGTGTTCCGTCAGTGAGGACTGAACTTGGAAAAAGGGCCTTCTCCTACTCTGCTCCTGCTTCCTGGAATATCTTACAAAAAGATCTGAAGCTCTCGGCCCTGACCTCTCTAAATGGTTTTCAGAATCTGTTGGAATCCTGGCAAAAACCAATGCAGATATGTTCCTGTTTTTGATTTTGTACATGTACCTTATAATGTTTTTGCTACTTTTGCTACATTTTCTTTTGTTTATTGTTTAATGTATTTGTATCATTGCTGTTCTTCATTCTTTATTTTGTAGCAGGTCGCTTTCATAAATGAGCCCTTGAGGTTCAATAAGATTTACCTGACTAAATAAAGGTTGAATGAATTTGTGCCCATCTATCAGACTCATGTTTGTGCTGCCATTTGGAACGATGTTTTTCTATGACATTAGTGCTTAGTGTATTGTTAGCTGATGTTTTTCTTAGTTCATACCTTAGATGTTGATGTTTTTCTCTTACATTTTGTTGTTGGATGTAACTGGGACCCTGTGTACATAATCTCGTTTCATCACATGCACCACATGTGGTGCAAATGACAATAAAGATTCTCTGACTCTAAAGAAAACTTTTAAAACATGACCAAAATGAGGGTTCTTCAGTGTAAATCAGGAGTTGGTGAAATTTCAAACATTATATTTTAAAATAAAAACATATTATCTGAAGTTGTTACACGGACAAATGTATACTTTTACAACCTCTAACCTCTGAGCAGACAAATTATGTGACCCCCACTGTGCTCTCTAGTGCCCCCCCCCCCCCATGGGGGCCGGGCCCCCAGGTTGGGAAACACTGTATGAGATGATAACCGCTAACACCATTAACTACCTTCTACTCTGTATACGTGTTACACTGAACTGAATTATATTTATATGTTACTTGTTTTTTTTTAAATAAGCATTTGAGGTGAGGTTTGTGATCTCAAAGCTCACGTGGCAAAAAAAAAAAAAAAATCACTGGCATAATTTATTTGCAAGGCCAGTTAGGACAGCTATACAGCCGATAACCTTCAAACCAAGACGCAGTTCATGCACACAGTGCTTCTATAAATCAACATAGGAAATGGCACAATACACAAGCTATAATTTTTCAGAGTCATGAGGCCACTGTGCCTACAAATGATCGTATGAAAGGCCTCCGTTTGTGGGGTGGACAAAAGAAGGGTGTTTGTGGGAGTACTTGGCTCCTACAAAATAAAAGACATCAGTGACGACAGCTTTTGAAGTTTCTACATGACCTATTTAACAGCATCTTCATTATGTTCAATGAGGAATTTTCCACTATGGTTTAATTGTATTACTTGTTACATGCAATCCTGTCTAATTGGGCAACCAATGCAAACCATTTATGTTGTTGTATCTGTTACCCACCCTTAAAAAAAGTCCATATAAAACCTATTTGCCACATTTGTGATCTTATTAAAGATTGGCTCGTTTTTCATTTTGCTAAAGACTTCAGGCCAATTAGGGTCGCCATTCAAGCAGGAGGGTTGTTACCAATTCTTGAAAAATTTCAAAGTCTACAAGCCTGAATGTGATTAATGAGCTGCCATTATTTATTTAACATGAGCTGGATGAGGCTTTATGAAGTGCCATCTTCAGAGCTAGCTGCCTGGTACTTGTAGATGCAGAGGAGGCTGATGACGTTTTGCTTTAAAGTGATAATCCTGATGACGAACCTTGTTGCAGTTAACTGATATGATCAGGTTATTAGGAGTCCTGGACACTCTCTTGCTGTGGGCAATCCAGCATGCCAGGGTGGAACTCTGGGATTCAAGTCCACATGGCAGATTTGATTAAAGCATGTACAGTGGAGAATACATATTTTGGAATTTGTCCACCAGATGATAACAGATTGTTTTATGTAAGCCCTAGATGATGTAAGAGGTGAAAATGATGAAAAATGTGTATGCATGCATTTGGACCTGCACTACAGACTGAGATAGAGTAGTAGAAGTACTGTGGAGAGTTGGCTTTAAGTTTTGAGTTACCAAAGTTCTATGCTTATTTCATATTTAGCTTATGGGAATAACACTCCTTACGGCCACTACGTCATTTATATGTTTTTAATTTTACAGAAAATTGTACATTAAATGCATGTGTGCTCAATATATCTGTCACTGGAACAGCTACGAAATCAAAATAATTAACACATTTTTGAAGAGGCACAACATTTACCATTTTATATATTGTATTATCCAACAAAGTTCAGTCAGGTCATCTGGAAGGTTTCGTCTTTTTGTTGAGATGTTTCATCCTTCATCCAAAGGACTCCATCAGACCAAGGAGCTACTGCAAACTTAGTCCCACAAGCAGCACAATCCCATAGTGGACCAACCAGTTTGCTGGTGAATAATGAATAAATAAGTTTGTTCTCTGATCAGTCCAAGAAAGTCTGAAACATTCAGACTTTGTGTGTAATTTTCCAGTCTTGTCACTGGTTGTGAGATGAGAAGTTGAAACTGGGCTGATACAGAAACAGTCAGTTTCAACTGCTAATTTCATCACTATGTCATCTTTGGAATTTTGTTATTCCTCGCTATAGGCATCTTTGGAATTTTGTTATTCATCACTATAGGTATCTTTGGAATTTTGTTATGAGAAGTTGAAACTGGGCTGATTCCATCATAGGAACAGTCAGTTTCATCTCCTGAGTTCATCACATAGGCATCTCTGGAACTTTGTTGCTTTGGATAAAGTATTACTTGTGGAAAGAACCCGGCCAACTCTGTTTCGCAAGTGATTCTTGTCTAAAGGAATAAAAAGAAACGAGCTGAGCTCCCAGAGTTAGTTAGAGTCGGACGGGGATGTGCAATCGCTCGGATTTATCTTAATGCTCGCTCTGCCTATGATTGACGAACGGCTCTCTCACTTTGATGTCAAACGGTAAGAGTATCTGTTTATGCATTAATACTTGTATGTATGTATGTTACTTGTTTGTTTTCTGGTTTGTTTTCTATTTAATATTCTATGGTTAAAATAAAGAACATTTGTCTTTAAACAAGAAATAGTTTCCAGTGTAAAGTCTCTTGAGCTGTGATATTCTTTTGAGGATAATTGCCGATCTCTCTCTCGATCCTGCATAAATAATATTTCATAAAACATTTATGAATAAAAATTCATAAAATATTTATAAAATAATATTTCATAAAACATTTTGGCGTCGCTGGAAGGATTGAAAAGAGAGACTACATAATGCTCAAAAGAATGTTCAAGAGAAAATCAGCAAAGGGAGATGAGAGACAGGACAGGACTGAAATACTACCAGGATGGGAAATACCCTGTTATCAGTCCATAGCATTGTGCCTGAGAGATGGAGCAGGACGTTGCGAGTCTTGGGAGGGGTCTCTACGAGATGGAGACCCTGAGACTTTGCTAGAAGTTCTACGAGCAGTAGACGTGAAAATAAAAACGCCAATAGACGGACTGCAACGGCGTTTGTGGGTTTGTGCCACTGCCTGGAAGAGGCAGAATGAAGTAAGTTTGAAACAGAAAAAGGCACTTGAAGAAGCCGAGTTGACCTCTTCATTACAGCGTCAGCATGTGCAGTTGTTAACTACACAGCTAGAAAATATGGCCCGGATTGCTGAGGAAGCAGTGGCTCAGGTGTCCATGTTAAAAAGAGAAAAAAAGAGGAAGACGAAACGGTCTGTATCACCCAAAAGAGTACGGGCTTTTGTAGCTGGGTTAGGTACGGGTTGGAATCCCTCTAACTGGAACGGAAATTTGTGGGGAGATAATTTAAGTGATGAAGAAGAGGAAGAGTCCACTACCTCATTACGCCCCTTATCCCGCAGCAAAAGTGTAAAGCCGGTGCAACGAAGGAGGCAGGAACAGATAGTGAGACCAGATGTTTTACAAGCAAGAGTAGACGCAGATGGTCACTTTGTTTATGAGAATGGTGTACAAGTTATGGATGCTGTTCCACAGGATCAACCGCAGCCTGAGCTTAGAATGATAACTGAAGATTACACTCAGGAGGAGGTAGCTTACTTGTCCAAGAGGCTCCGTCAGCAGCCAGGAGAACATACAGATGTGTGGTTATCAAGATTAGCTGAAGAAGGAGCAGCTCAGATTGACATAGATGCTCGGGATGGGCTGTCATTTGCTGGGTTGTCCACAGAAACCACAGTGAATGCTGATTTCCGCAGAGAAGTGAGAGATTTAGGGAATTATTCTAGATCTCTATTTGATGTTTATGCTGAGGCTGTTCACCAGGTTTATCCAGCTTTCACTGACTGGCCAGAGATAACAGGACAGTGGGTCACGCTTCGGGAGTGTGTACAGAGATTGGTTCGATTGTGTGTAAGGGATGCTTTAACTGTTGCTGCTGTGGATCAGTACCAGCTGTTACCTATTCCAAAGGCTGTGAGGGATCAGCTGATAAGGACAGCCCCTGTACACTATCGCGCCGCAATCTTGACAGTAATGCTTGGTGCAACAGAGGTTTCTATGTCTGAGATTCGTAGTCGAATCATGGAGTTAGGAACATTGGGAGATTGGAGTACAGAAAGAGTAGAAAACCAGGAAAATAGTTTTCAACATGTGGGTCATGGGCCAGAAAGGGATGCTCGAAGTAATGCACAGGGACCAACTCGTTCTGCTTTATGGAAAGCCTTGATACAGTCCGGGGTCCCATTATCTGAGATTGACGGATTACCAACAGAACAGTTGAGAGAACGATGCCAGGAAGAGGCATTAAAAGTCCGGTGTGCCAGATTTAAAGTTGAACATTTGACCCAGGCATTGAGGGATGTGTTTCAAACTCCTGTTGTTCCTTCTGCACCCCCGTTTGAACCTGAACAGATGGTCAGGAACAAAAATAAGACCACCAGAGTGGCAAAGGTCTCCTCTGATTCTGAGTTTTCAGAGGACAATGAAGCAGTGAGGGTGCGAGTTGTGAGACAGGAAAAGGGAAAAAGAAGGGAGAAAACCAGAAAGTCCTCTGACTCTGAGTCTTCAGAGAACAATGAAGCAGTAAGAGTGCGCGTCGTGAAACAGAAAAAGGAAAAAAGAAAGGTGAAAAACAGAACGTCACAGCTGTACCCTGATCTGTCAGACCTGCATAGCAGGTATGACGCTCCATTTAAAACAGGGAAATTTTGAGTTTGGGGTAGAGAGACCCCTACAGGTCAGATCAGTTTTGGTGGGGAAAGTAAAAATGAAACCTTTTATCTATGAAAGAACTAATCCTTGTCATTCTATGTTATAGCATTGTGTTTCTTCACAGCTTGGTGTTTTCTTGGCATCTGCTGGTGGGAGGATCAGAAGCGCGCAGAGGACGGCATGGCCAAACCTGGAAAGTGCCATGAGGGTGGAATCTCATGGGTTATCACGTTGTTTGTCGTCAGTGCCATGGTGCTGCAGAGGACGGCATGGCCAAACCTGAAAAGTGCCATGAGGGTGGAATCTCATGGGTTATCACATTGTTTGTCGTCGGTGCCATGGTGCTGCAGAAGACGGCATGGCCAAACCCAGAGAGTGCCATGAAGGTGGTATCTCATGGGTTATCACGTTCTTTGTCATCGGTACCAGGGTGCTGCTAGGCGACCTCTCCTCCGCAACACCGGAATGTGTCCTGGAGGAGAAAAAGGGAGCCTTGCCGACTACTATGAAAACAGAAGAACTGTGTCATGAAACAAGATAACTTTGGACGTCCTACGAATCAGTCATGCGTAATGGCAAGTGTGAGCAGTCATTGTACTTTCTACGCATGCAGGAAGTGTTTCAACGGACATGACATTCCAGAGAATGGTAACCACTCATAACCATGGGTGAAGAAGATTGTGGAACATTTCTGACGCTCGTTTGATTTAAGATTGTTGTTTTTTTGTTTGGTTGTTGTTGTTGTTTGTTTTTTGGGTTGTTGAACTGATCAGAGACCAGAAGGTGGAATGAATAATGAATAAATAAGTTTGTTCTCTGATCAGTCCAAGAAAGTCTGAAACATTCAGACTTTGTGTGTAATTTTCCAGTCTTGTCACTGGTTGTGAGATGAGAAGTTGAAACTGGGCTGATACAGAAACAGTCAGTTTCAACTCCTAATTTCATCACTATGTCATCTTTGGAATTTTGTTATTCCTCGCTATAGGCATCTTTGGAATTTTGTTATTCATCACTATAGGTATCTTTGGAATTTTGTTATGAGAAGTTGAAACTGGGCTGATTCCATCATAGGAACAGTCAGTTTCATCTCCTGAGTTCATCACATAGGCATCTCTGGAACTTTGTTGCTTTGGATAAAGTATTACTTGTGGAAAGAACCCGGCCAACTCTGTTTCGCAAGTGATTCTTGTCTAAAGGAATAAAAAGAAACGAGCTGAGCTCCCAGAGTTAGTTAGAGTCGGACGGGGATGTGCAATCGCTCGGATTTATCTTAATGCTCGCTCTGCCTATGATTGACGAACGGCTCTCTCACTTTGATGTCAAACGGTAAGAGTATCTGTTTATGCATTAATACTTGTATGTATGTATGTTACTTGTTTGTTTTCTGGTTTGTTTTCTATTTAATATTCTATGGTTAAAATAAAGAACATTTGTCTTTAAACAAGAAATTGTTTCCAGTGTAAAGTCTCTTGAGCTGTGATATTCTTTTGAGGATAATTGCCGATCTCTCTCTCGATCCTGCATAAATAATATTTCATAAAACATTTATGAATAAAAATTCATAAAATATTTATAAAATAATATTTCATAAAACAGCTGGTGATAAGATGGTTTCTGGGGCCCACTCTCTCCTTTGTTGACTCCTTTTTGGTTGCCACAGCCAAAGTGGCTGATGAAGTCCTTTGGATGAAGGATGAAACGTCTCAACAAAATAAAAGAAACTAACCAGATGACCTGACTGAACATTGTTGAATTTTTATCTGGATTATTGAGCATGAACTTTGATATATTGTATTATGTTTTAATCTATAAATTGAAGCATGATTGAATGTGTTCACTTCTTACTTAAAATTCCTTATAACTATATTTGTGCTCATAGGTTCTATTTTAACTTCATCAGATCACATAAACAGACTAAATGCATTCACCTTGTGTGTATTTGCAAACTTCCTATGTTGAATTTTGTGGTGAAGATGCAGAAAATGTTTATCTTTAAAGATGCACCAGTTAGTGCATTACAAAGACTTTTGCTTTAGTTTTTGGTTTAGATCTCAACTTGACCCTCACCAGATCAGACTGCTTTTAAGAGGCCTTTAGTAGTGACGAGCAAAGCAAAAGGCCACATCAGCCCAGGTGTGATGAAGATTTTTCTTCTTCTTGCATGGACAGGTCATTAACTAGCATTTTATTACAGTACAAATAGAGAAAGTATCTGAAAAATAAAAGTTGCATTCAATATTTTCGTTTTGCAGTTTGATAATCAATTATTCATAATGTCAGTGTCTCCAGGCAGCTACAGTAAAAGACTACTTCTGACAGTGAAATACACAAGACCAAGCATTCTTTGAATGAATCAGCCATCTTAAAAATATATATTTACATAGGTTGGCCTTTATAAACCAAAATATTGCCTTTTAGAAGTAAATGAATATCTGAGAAGTTAATAAAAGTAATCTGAAATGATAATCTTCCAACACTCAGACTGCTGCTTGTTCATTTGTTTGCATTTTTATTTCTACCACTGTACAAAAATGTACTAAAGTAATAAAAACGAGACAACACTTTTGATATTTTCATTGTTTCAGATCAAACTGGCTGCACATTCAGTTGCACTAAGTTCCTCACCTTCACACTCTTACAATTTTACTCCTCTCCCATTTAATTTACTCCCAGTTGTGACAGTATTTCTTTCAAGCTGTGACATACAGCCCACACAAATCAAGTATTAATATACTCTGTGGACACAATAATTTTTTGCGACACTGAAGGACATTAATTATACAGCTAAAGTCAGCTGCTCTGTACAACAGTCAACATTTAGATAGAGCTCCAGCTAGTGAGATGCTGTGTGAGGCAAAAAATGATCTCACACACTCTTCATTCATTTCTGTATTCTTACTCCAACCCACTGTTTATCTGTGTCCATATCACTCTGTATCTCATTTAATGGGACAGACTCCCACTTGACCAACACACTGTGACTGCCAATAGTTATGAGGTGAGAGGGCAACAATCAACATCACTCTAGTGACAGCTCATCAGCTAATGTTCCCTCCCTATCATAGACTGCATTTTAAAAAAGGAAACTGCATTTCACCTCTCCCTGGATTAGAGACAGGTGCAACAAAGCGAGCCAACTGAGGTGAAGTCTAATTAAATTAAGACAGTTTATGTTATTAGCAGCTCCCGGTGGGATGCGGCGCAGCCAGCATTCACATTTGGTTGGAGTCTGCTGTTTCTTAAGGCTAAGTCGCTGTTCTGTGAATATTGTTTCCCAAGTGCTTTTGATAAAACTGAATTGGCAGCAGCTTTATAAAAGGCATGCTCAACAAAAGTTACACTTTAATACATACGGTCTGAATCATTGTTAGTGTAAAGTAACACATACGTCTTTTTAATGCCATAGAATTGGAGGACACTGGAACACTGGACCAGCTCTACACCCTCAGCAGGGTCCTGGAGGGTGCGTGGGAGTTTGCCCAACCAGTTTACATGTGTTTTGTGGACTTGGAGAAGGCATTCGACCGCGTCCCTCGGGGGGTTCTGTGGGGGGTACTCCGGGAGTATGGGGTACCAGGCCCTTTGATAAGGGCTGTTAGGTCCCTGTACGACCGGTGTCAGAGCTTGGTCCGCATTGCCGGCAGTAAGTCAGGCTCGTTTCCGGTGAGAGTTGGACTCCGCCAAGGTTGCCCTTTGTCACCGATTCTGTTCATAACTTTTATGGACAGAATTTCTAGGCGCAGCCAAGGTGTTGAGAGGATCCGTTTTGGTGACCTTAGAATCGCTTCTCTGTTTTTTGCAGATGATGTGGTCCTATTGGCTTCATCAGCTCGTGATCTACAGCTTTCGCTGGAGCGGTTTGCAGCTGAATGCGATGCGGCCGGGATGAGGATCAGTTCCTCCAAATCCGAGGCCATGGTCTTGAGCCGGAAAAGGGTAGCATGCCCTCTCCGGGTCGGGGAGGAGGTCCTGCCCCAAGTGGAGGAGTTTAAGTATCTCGGGATCTTGTTCACGAATGAGGGAAAACTGGAGCGTGAGATCGATAGGCGGATAGGTGCAGCGTCCGCAGTGAAGCGGGCGCTGTACCGGTCTGTCGTGGTGAAGAGAGAGCTGAGTCAAAAGGCAAAGCTCTCAATTTACCGATCGATCTACGTTCCCACCCTCATCTATGGTCATGAGCTTTGGGTTATGACCGAAAGAACAAGATCTCGGATACAAGCGGCTGAAATGAGTTTTCTCCGCAGGGTGGCTGGACTCTCCCTTAGAGATAGGGTGAGAAGCTCAGTCATCCGGGAGGGACTCGGAGTAGAGCCGCTGCTTCTCCACATCGAGAGGAGCCAGTTGAGGTGGCTCGGGCATCTGGTTAGGATGCCTCCTGGACGCCTCCCTGGTGAGGTGTTCCGGGCACGTCCCACCGGGAGGAGACCCAGAGGAAGACCCAGGACGCGCTGGAGGGACTATGTTTCTCGGCTGGCCTGGGAACGCCTTGGGATTCCCCCGGAGGAGCTGCTCCAAGTGGCTGGGGAGAGGGAAGTCTGGGCCTCCCTACTTAGGCTGCTACCCCCGCGACCCGACCCCGGATAAGCGGAAGAAGATGGATGGATGGATGGATGGATGGAGAATTGGAGGAAACATGACAAAACGACCCAATTAAAATCTGACATTTTCTGCTCTAAACTGCCGTGTGTCTTTAAATAATATCTAATATAACAAACTCGTGTTAAACCGTGCTGAGCAGAGTCCTTAATTCCTTTAGCAACAGCAGCTATATAACAAACATCCAAAATATTAAAACCTCATTGCTTCCTCTGTAGCAATGTTTATTCGTGCAGTACTGTATTTGTAAATTTCACATGAATGCTGGGGCTAACAGATTTACAACAGAATATTAATTGTAACACTGTTAAAAATAAAATTTATGACAGTGAAATACACAAGACCAAGCATTGCTTGAATGAATCACCCGCTACCTTTCATGCCAGCGTTTTAGACTAAAATCACATTATGTTGTTAACAGAGTTATAAATGTTTTGATTTATTCTTATTTGCACTTGTATCCTCTGCCATATTGCATGCTGTTTCAACATGTGCATGTGACTCAGAGAATGTGTTGAGGATGATCCTCAGTAGGTACTTGGTGTGTTTGTTAAGGTTGCTTGGCTGTGGCAACTGTCTTGGGGTTTATGAGATAATTTGCTAATGCTACTGAAAAACGTGCACATACATATGCATATTA
>JBBPBX010045790.1:12599-26855 GCA_038048925.1 Garcialebias charrua | reverse complement strand
CACACACACACACACACACACACACACACACACACACACACACAGGTTTGTTTTACTATCTTTGTGGGGCCATTGCATTGACTTCCATTCATTTTTCATTCATTTCTATAGCCTAACCCTGACCTTTACCCTAAACCTAACCATTACCAATGCATACCTAACCCTAACCTTAACACATCCTCAATTCACACCTTAGACCTAAACCTAACCCCTAACCCACCAACGGGACTTCTTCTTATGGGGCCCGGGCTTTGGGCCCCATAAGAACCAGTTGGGCCTCACAATTTGGTAAAACTCAGAAAACTGGGCCTTACAACGTAACATAAACAAGGACACACACACACACACACACACACACACTCACACAAACATTTATTAAAAACACAAAGAATAAAATCAGAGCTGGTCCAGCAGGAACCTGGAGCTCTGCTCCTCCTCCTCCTGCTCCTCCTCCTTACTCCTCCTCCTCCTGCTCCTCCTCATCCTTACTCCTCCTCCTCCTGAACAACTATTTACAAAGAGAGAGGAGCCTCACCACACCAACCTGTTCCTCCTCCAGCTCCTCCTCCTGCTCCTCCTCCTGCTCCTCCTCTTACTCCTCCACTGTGTATGGACTCTGACACTGCAGCTCGTACAGCTCCCTGTACATCTCCATCCTGAACGCCTCCGCCGTCTCCTCATCCAGCTCCTCCTCCACCACGAACGCCTCCACCTGGGCCCTCAACTCCTCATCTACATCAAAATCCTCCTCACCTTCTTCCTCCTCCTCCACCTCGTCTTCCTCATCCTCTTCACCTTCCTCCTCCTCCTCACCTTCCTCCTCCTCCTCTTCCTCCTCCTCTCACCTTCCTCCTCCTCACCATCCTCCACCTCCTCCTCCTCGCCTTCCTCCTCATCCTCACCTTCCTCATCCTCACCCTCCTCCTCACCTTCCTCCACCTTTTCCTCCTCCTCCTCCTCACCATCCTCCACTTCCTCCACCTCTTCCTCCTCCTCACCATCCTCCACCTCCTCGTCCTCTTCCTCCTCCTCACCTTCCTCCACCTCTTCCTCCTCCTCACCTTCCTCCACCTCTTCCACCTCCTCCTCCTCCTCCTCCTCCTCCTCCTCCTCCCAGGAGCAGGGCCTCTGGAGGTGTCCTCCTCCTCGGACCTCCATGGTGATGTCATCGTTGGCAGCAGAGGAGCCTGAGGGGAGAGAAACATGTTCAACACTCCCGTCATTCAACCTGCGCCTCCTCACACTAACTTGTTGGGAGCAGCAGGCCTCCCTGCTCCTCTTTCTGGAGCGGAGGCCCGTCGACGTGCAGGAAGCAGCAGGAGGCCCAGCAGGAGCAGGCCGGGCCTCAGGACCAGGAGGTGGAAAGAGGACCGGGTGTCGTGGTCCATCTGATGGAAATCAAAACACTTGAGATCAGAACATTGATCAAGACACGAGAACAGTGCTGGAGAAAGTACTCAAACACTGTACTTAAGTACAGTAACAAAGTATTTGTACTTAGTTACATCCCACCACTGGACGAGAACAACATCTCCAGTCATCAGAGAAGAAGTGACATCATTTACAAAGTGAAGCTGCAGGAGCAAAACCTCTGATTGAACCATCTCTGCTCCTCCACAATTATTACATCATTTCACATGTTCTTCACATGTTAAACTGTTCAATTATCAAGAGAAGCTTTTAGACAACAAACATTTATACACAAACAACTCATTAACACCAACATGTGTACAATGTGTGTACTAAAATACAAACATTTATACACAAACAACTCATTAACACCAACATGTGTACAATGTGTGTACTAAAATACAAGAACAAACATTTATACACAAACAACTCATTAACACCAACATGTGTACAATGTGTGTACTAAAATAGTTCACAAAGCTTTTTGTCTCTTTAAATTGATGTTATAAAAATGGTTTTATCATTGAACTTTAAAGTTTTCACAGAGAAACATCTTAAATCACAGGCAGCACTGAAATGACTAAAAGTGAAATAATGTCAGTTCCATTTGCATCAAATATTATACATGTTAATTTAATTACTTCTGCAGCCTTAGGAGGCAGATTAATAAAAACTGTTTCAACTTAAAACAGTTGTAACTTGATTGAATGTGACCAACTTAAATGTTGACAATAATAAACAGCAGCAGTTATTAAAATGACTTGTTTTAACTATAAATAAAAACACTTTGTGTCTTGTGTACACAAACTATCATATTAAATAACTACAGACACGTAGCTAAATGCTACAACACAGCTCTTGGAGCTAGCTGGCTACAATTAGCCTCCCAGTGCGACGCTGCGTGATGACGTCACTCCGCAACGCACCTGTAGGACGCGTCTGACGCTCCAAAATTCCATCATCTCCATCATGGCAACATTAAAAACATGTTTAGCATTTTATGACTTTTGGTCCTGTCGCCATTTTGTTTAACTAACTTCGACGCAAAAAACATTAAAACATGAAAAATTAAACGTTAAAACATTAAAACTAAACAAAAAGTTGTTGTGTTTTCAAATCCTGCCGACCATTATTAAATTCTACACTTTTTCCGGGAGAACTGAGACATTTTTTAAATTAATTTTAGACACAACAGTTGTTAAATATTTGATAGTTTAGCTTTAATGATTTAATTGAAGCTTTTCATCTTGATAAACGCGTTGCTCTGTTTTTTTCACCATTTAAAATAATAATTTTCAAGTTTAAGCTGCAGGACGTTATAACTCCTACATGTGTGTATAAAAATATAAAAGCAGTCTGACCTGCAGGGGGTCCGTCCCCATCACGAACATCCTCAGGTGTTCTCCAGAAGAAGGGATCCTCCTCACCGACAGTCCAGGAGAAGGGATCCTCCTCACAGAAAGTCATCTCGAGTCTTGTTCACCAAGTCTTTGCTCTGAGTCAAAATAGTCCACACCGGTTCAAGTCCAGATGCGAACAGAGCGATAGAACATTTGACAGCCTTTAAGTCAACTATTCTGCGTGACGTCAGCGCGTACGTGTCGCCATGGCAACTAATATTAATGTGAGTGAAGCAGAACTGGTTCCACCATCATGGAGGACATGAACCTGCATGGACCTGGATCTAAAAACTGTTAAAGAAAGAATAAAGATCTCATTTTAAATTACTCACAGGATTAAATCCTGTTAAGAATAAATATGAACTGCAAATATTTCATTTGTTTATTATGAAGAAACATGACCTTGACAAAGAAAACACTTTATGTTGTTAATCTCTTTATAATTTATGGTAAATCTCTGAAACATCCATCAGATTTTTGCCTCGGCTGATTTCAGTTCACTTTATTTTTATAGGTCAATTCACAATAAAAGTTTTATAAAAGCATTAAAAATACAAACCACAAATCCAGATTAATCCTTACCTGATCCAGAATCTAATCCAATTACAGTGAAATGAATCATGTTGAACAAACCATAATCTTTCTGGACAAAATGTTTGTACTCAGATGAGACGATTCATCATTTTGGCCACAGTGAAGAAGAAGAAGTCTTTTTGAATTCAATTCAATTCAAAAATACTTTATTAATCCCAGAGGGATATTAAATGTAATGAAAATGAAGAGTCTAAATGAGGCTTTCAAGCATACAAATGACATAAACAACTGTCAAGCATGGTGGTGGTAGCATCATGATGTTTTCACAACATATGCCCTTCTAATGCACAACAAGGGTCAATGAAAATGACCTGTGTTCATTTTCCAGGATATTTCATGCTGACTGAGTTTTTCAATTTATTTTATCATTGAATATTTCAATGTTTCATTCTTTAAATATCTTGTTTTTAATTACCACAGATCATTGATAATTTTTTTATTTCCTTTTTATGAACAAAAATACATTTTATATAGTAACCCTAACCACATAATTTTGACATAATGAAGGGTAAATGTTTTTGTTTTGTCGCGGTGGCGCCACTAGATGGCGCTGTTGGCAGATAAATAATGTTCATTCCAAGGAGAAGAAAACAGTTCCAGACCACATGGTGTGAAATTGATGAAACCATAGAAATATATAACACGATGAAACGACCAGTTCTTGTTAAAATACGTTAAATAAAGTAGAGCTGGAGTTTTGCTCCAAAGCAAGAGGTGCTGGAGAGGAGAATTCATCCAGTTTATTATTTTGATTTCTCTGGTGAGTGTTTGAAATGATTTGTATTGATGATGACTATACAGACCCTTTCCAAAATATTAGAATGTCACGGAAAAGTTGTTGAACTTCCATAATTCCATTCAAAAAGTTCATCTTTAATAGATGATAGATTCAGGGCCCACAATTTAAACAATTTCAAGATTAAATTGTTTAAATTGCTGGAACTCTTGACTGAGGAAGCCCTCTGGACTGAGGGTGAAACGTTTCGACTAAAAGAAACTGTCCAGATGACCAGATTGAGACTTATCAAATTTCAAGATTGTTTGTTTTTTGTTTATTTTTACATAATGTGAGCTTCCAGCTCATGAAACACACAAAAACAGGATTTGAAAAAAATTAGAATACTGTGAAGACATCAGCCCACACTTCTGTTTTTGCAGAAAAAAATAGGATCACAACAACTTAATTAAAATATGGTGTTTTCAAAATGATGTCAGTCTTCAATACTTGGTTGTGAATCCCTTTGTCTTAATCACTGCCTGGATGCAACGTGGCATTGAGGCCATCAGCCTGTTGCAGTAACTGGGAGTTCTGGAAGCCTAGATCTCCTTGATGCTGTCAGCTCTTCTTTGTTGTTGCTCTGGTGCTCCTCATGTTCCTCTTGACAATACTCCATAGATTCTCAATGGGGTTTAGGTCCAGCCAGTTGTCTGGCCAGTCCAGCACTGTGGACATCAAACCAGGTTTTGTTGCTTCTGGCAGCATGGGCAGGGGCCAGGTCCTGCTGGAAGATGAAATCTGCATCTCCACACAGATCCTCAGCAGAATGAATCATGAAGTCTCTAAATCATTCTGGTAGATGTTGCAGTGAGTAAGAAAGCAGAGTTTACCAACACCTGCACCAGATGTTGCACTGACTGACTGTGGATATTTCACACTGGACCTCCACCAGTACAGGTTCTGTTCCTCATCCTTCTTCCTCCAAACCCCTGAAACTTGATTTCTGAATGAAAGACACACTTTACTTTCATCAGAAAAGAGGACAGAGGAACCCAACAGCTGTAGCTCATCTCCCAGATGTGTCTGAATGTGGTGGTTTTTGAAGCTGTGACTCATTCCACTCTTTCTGGATCTCTGTCAGATTCTGGAATCTTCTCTGGTTGATAATCTGCTGAAGCCCACGGTCATCTGTTTTGCTGGTGCGTCTTCTCCTGCCACATTTTGTGCTTCCACTAGACCTTCCATTGATATTCATTCAACCTTTATTTAGACAGGTTAATCCCAGTGGGCCCCGAGGACTCATTTACAAGAGAGACCTGGTTTCATCAACAGCGACAACAATAGAGAAGCATAGTTTTTTTTTTTCCAATATGTTTGGACACAGCACTCTGTGAACAGCCAGCCTCCTTAGCTATGAACTTTTGTGGTTTACCCATCCTATGGAGGATATTAGGCATGTAACGGTTGTAGTTGGTGTACCGAACCGAAAAGGTACGGAGGTGGACCGAACCGAACGTGCTGTACCGAAACGGTTATTTTTTCACTCATTGAATGTTAATATGTGCGCCGCGGAACAAAATTTCCTGGGCGCGTTTCAGCACGGAGCTATTATCTCGCAGCACGCGCAGCATTAGCCGTTAGCTTCTCGCTGCGGTTTCCTGTTTGTTAACGTTATGGTTTTCTTGTTAAAAGACGAGCGCACAAAGCTGTGTGTGTGGACGTTTTTTCATGAAGACTGGATCTGCAGCAGCAACACGTCTAACGTGAACGCGCTGGAAACTACGTCATCAGAACGTGAACGAGCTGTTACAAAGTACGCTAACCACACAGCTGCATTTAAACAACTTCTACAAAGTGCGCTAACAACACAGCTGCATTTAAACAACTTCATCAGGTAATTTAGATGGGTCCAGATCAATAACACAAACTGTATGAGTTTTTAAAGCTCTGAATCTAAGTCTGAAAGTTTTTAATGCACAGTTGATCCTTGCTATGAGACATCCATCACGTCAACACTTAAGTCAAAAAGTTCAGCTCTTTATGAAAAAACTAAAACTGATGGTCAACAAGTCCTGGAGCTGATTTAAACCCTGCCCTGATGATGAGTGAGATATTCAACCGTTCAAGAGGTATTGTTATTTTATTATAATTATTATTTATAATTTATTATTATTTAAAATTATAATCTTATTAACTTATTTTTTTACCTCTGTGTTTTATTTCCAGTATTTCCAGTTACAGAGGTAGCTGCTCTCCTTCCACTTCAGGGAAATCCACCAGAGATCACCTGCTGCAGCTAAGAAGTGTGTGATGACTGAATTGAACTCTGGAACTGTTCCAGGACCAGTCCCACCAAGAAGAGGTTGTGAGTAATGAGGACAAATACAGCCACACTGGTGCTACTGGACAAAAACTTTATTAGTTAAGATTGTAAACAGTCTGTTGCTGCTTATTGTTCTGGTTCTGACTGTTATTGTATTCATTAAGATTTTTATTATTTTTAATATAATTTATTTATTGTAGAGTGCTGTTTATTTAAAATATCATCCAAATGGGTCACTTTTATTTATTACTACAATACAATACAAACATATTTTTGGCATATTTTCAAAATAAACATTTTGTAAGTCTTTATTTTGTCTTTTTTTTTTGTACCGAAAATAAACCGAAAATAAACCGAACCGAGCCCTCCTTGTAATTGAACCGAACCGAAATGTGATTTTAGCGTACCGTTACACCCCTAGAGGATATCACTTAGTGATGGAATGAAACAAAAGCTTCAAACCCTGCAGTAAAATGACATCGGACCACTGCTTCAGAGACTGTTTTGGTGCAGAAGAAGTCACGTGACACGTGATGTCTGAAACACAAACTGTTTCGTTGTTGGAATGAATCGTTGAACTGGTTCATGGTCCAATCAGCTGATTCTCTGTCAACGCTTCATCTCGATTCTGACAGTTGACAGGTTGAGTCAGTTTAGAATTGAGAGCACTCAACTCTATAAAACAGCTCTAAAATGTTTGTAATGTGTTGGTAGAGCAGGTGTTTTTGCTGTTGTGTTGTTGATATAGTTGAAAATGAAGAATTATGGAACCAGCCAGGAAAAGAGGTCGTTCTAACATGTGGGAACACTTCATTCTGCTCATGATAAGGTGGTTTTGATGTTTAAATATGTCAAAAAAGTTATAGTAATGTTCAACATATTATCTAACCCATTTAACCCATGTAGTTAATAGAATTACAGTAAAATGATATATGTGATTTTAATAGTCATAAGCTGTGTGGGCTCAAATTATATTTCTATTTGCATGAGTCTATTTCTACAGGTGCAGTGTTTGGTGTGTTCAGCTGAACTGAAGCATCATGGGAATACCTCCGCTATGAGTAGACACTTCAGCAACAAACATGGAGATGCTGGAGATATCTGTTCATTGTTATTTATAAGAACGATAAAAGACTGACTGCTGCAGTTACACAGTAATAATAATAATAATAATAATCATTTTATTTAAAAGCGCCTTTCAGGACACCCAAGGACACAAGACACAAGCACAATACCACTGCAACATTTTTATTAAATCTCTTCAACGCACATTTATCAGTCTTTATTTGAAAACATATAAGCATTTCATACCAGACAAGACAGAAAGTTGATGATTTTTTTTTATTAATTTATGTATTTTACCACAGTAAAGCAGTTTCTTTAACACTAGTCAATGAACTTCTTCAATGTGCGCCACCAAAAGAATAATGTCTAATTGTACAGCAGCATTGCAAAATGCCACAAGAGGTCACTGAAACAGAAGCTTCAACAAATGAACCTATTTTTGAAACATTTGGCCCAACTGGTTCAGTGCTTCATAAAAGCTTCATTTGCTCACCACTAGTATCAGTGATGGTCTTCTGGTCAGTTATGTCTGCAGTCTTCCTCATATTGAACCAAACTGAAACATTTTAATGACACCTGGGGAAACCTGTGCAGGTGCTTTGAGTTTAGTAGATGATAGTGTGTCACACAAGATTCACTTTTTGAATGGAATCACTGAAATAAATCAACTTTTTTCATGATATTCTCATTTTATGACCAGCACCTGTGTCAGTAGTCCCTCATTTATCACAGGTGTTTGGGACCCCGCCCACCCGCAATAAGTGAAAAACTGTGAATTAGGGATACAGTAGTTCAAGTTCAATGGCCAGCTCCACATCGAGAGGAGCCAGTTGAGGTGGCTCGGGCATCTGGTTAGGATGCCTCCTGGACGCCTCCCTGGTGAGGTGTTCCGGGCATGTCCCACCGGGAGGAGACCCAGAGGAAGACCCAGGATACGCTGGAGGGACTATGTTTCTCGGCTGGCCTGGGAACGCCTTGGGATTCCCCCAGAGGAGCTGCTCCAAGTGGCTGGGGAGAGGGAAGTCTGGGCCTCCCTACTTAGGCTGCTACCCCCGCGACCCGACCCCGGATAAGCGGAAGAAAATGGATGGATGGATGGATAGTTCAAGTTCAGTTCAAGTTCAGTAAAGGTTGTCATGACATGTGCCAGGCTGTGATCTCATCACCTGTTCCTCCCAATCTCCATCCTTAAATAAACAATTTAAATTTAAATACTGTAACATTTTAAATCAACAACCCATGCAGCATGGATTGTTGATTTAAAATGTTACAGTATTTAAATTTAAATAGAGAAGAGAAGTGCAGCAGGACATGACAGGATGTCACGCAGCTTCAGCTCTGCAGCACGGAGCAGAAATGAACTTCTTGATCAATGACACTGAAACAGCTGAACATAGAAGTTCTAAAATAATTAAAATAACTTTTAACACTTTTATATTTTGTAATTATGAAGATTTTATGATGTGACATACTTTAAAATTTAAGTTGGAAGACAAAAGTCGATCGGTGCATCTAGACAGCAAATGGAGAAATGTGTGAGTGGCAGAGAGGGAGATCAGCTGATCAGCTGCAGGAGGGAGCTCCCCCTGCACTTGTGGGCTGCACACATGGCACAAAAACATTTAAAATAATTTATTTTAAATAAACAACACATGGTTCATCCATCAATCAGCCTATTGTGTCATGTCCAATCTTATTTTGAAAATCTGTGATATAGTGAAGTAGTGAGGGACTACTCTCTGTCTGTCTATCTATCTATCTAGTATCTATCTATCTAGTATCTATCTATCTAGTATCTATCTATCTAGTATCTATCTATCTATCTATCTAGTATCTATCTATCTAGTATCTATCTATCTAGTATCTATCTATCTATCTATCTATCTAGTATCTATCTATCTAGTATCTATCTATCTAGTATCTATCTATCTAGTATCTATCTATCTAGTATCTATCTATCTAGTATCTATCTATCTATCTATCTATCTATCTATCTATCTATCTATCTATCTATCTATCTATCTATCTATCTATCTATCTATCTATCTATCTATCTATCTATCTATCTATCTATCTATCTATCTATCTATCTATCTATCTATCTATAATAATAATATAATAATAATAATCATTTTATTTAAAAGCGCCTTTCAGGACACCCAAGGACACTTAACAAACCAATACAGTGCAAACATTATCAGTGACAAATTGAAATATAAAAATACATGAAGATTATAAAATGCAAAATAATAAAAACACATTTAGTAAAGTTAATGATAAGCTAGTCTAAAGAGATGTGTTTTCAGGGCTGTCTTGAACAGAGAAAGGGAGGTGGTGTTTCGAAGGTCTGGCGGTAGAGCGTTCCAGAGGTGAGGGGCAGAGCAGGTGAAGGCCCTGCTCCCCATGGTGGAGAGGCGGGCAGAGGGTACATGGAGATGTAGCGAAGAGGAGGATCTGAGAGAGCGTGATGGGATGGAGATTTGTAGGAGGTCAGATAGACCTCCTGCAATGTCATACAGCTCTGGACATGTCCAAACATCTCAGTCTGGCCTCCCTAACTNATCTATCTATCTATCTATCTATCTATCTATCTATCTATCTATCTATCTATCTATCTATATCTATCTATCTATCTATCTATCTATCTATCTATCTATCTATCTATCTATCTATCTATCTATCTATCTATCTATCTATCTATCTATCTATCTATCTATCTATCTATCTATCTATCTATCTATCTATCTATCTATCTATCTATCTATCTATCTATCTATCTATCTATCTATCTATCTATCTATCTATCTATCTATCTATCTATCTATCTATCTATCTATCTATCTATCTATCTATCTATCTATCTATCTATCTATCTATCTATCTATCTATCTATCTATCTATCTATCTATCTATCTATCTATCTATCTATCTATCTATCTATCTATCTATCCATCCATCCATCCATCCATCCATCCATCCATCCATCCATCCATCCATCCATCCATCTACAGGTAGTCCCCGACTTACGAGCGCTCTTACTTACGAGGTTCCGGACTTACGAGCTGGCGAACGAGCAGTAAAGTTGTAGAGAACATACAAAAAATACAGCACTTTTACATGTTTTTAGATGAAAGTGTGTTAGCTAACCGTTTGGAAACAAGTTTCTGAGCATGTTTATGAACTAGTATGAACGTTTGTGATGAAAAACGAGTGTTCGTAGTAGCGCTAGCATAAATTTTCCGACATACGACCGAAAATCTGGACTTACGAGAACACGTGTTTCGTGTTCCGACGTACGAGATTTCTCCTTACGAGATAGTCGGAGGAACGGAACTCGCTCGTAAGTCGGGGACTACCTGTATATATATAATGTGTCAGAATTCATCCAGAGGACCTAACTTTACTTTGTTGCATTAACATGCAGTGTACTGTATGACAGTAAATGTTGGATTTACCTGCAGTTACTTTCGTACAGATGAACATGTACTTCTGTTTATCTCTGTTGTAATCAGCTGATCACAGAGTGAGTCACCGGCCTTTATCCATGTTTGACATTTTTTCAGACTCTATTTATGTTTTGGAAATGGAATAAACTGTTTCGCCCTCTAAATATTCGGGGTAACGCTGTCTGAATTACATGTTATCTACTGACGTTTAACTTTTTTTTTCTTGTGATGATTTTTCACAAAATCCCTTTGACCATAAAGTGTTCGTAATGTAAAACCCCGACAATGTTGTCAGAGGTAAAGGGGGTGGAGCTCCTGCAAGTAAGGGGCGTTTACCTTTGGGACAAATTGAGATCACTGATTGGCCAGTTGCTGATGATCCTGCTGAACTGATTGACAGATGACGTTGAGAGTCTGACTCATGCAAAAAGATAAAAAATACATACTTGTACAGTATCTATGTACTGGCCTGTTTGACTTCATCATTTATTCACAACCAGATTTGTTCAATATTTTTGATTAGTCTAAAATTTGAGAACTGAGCTTCCTTAAAAAATTCTAATGATGTTTTTTTTTTTTTTCAGAGGTGCTGAGTTAAAATTTAGGGGTACTTTAGCACCTCTAAAACAGTTAATATGAAGATGTATGACTTTACATCCAATTATTACTTTCTGAGAGTTTCACTGAAATCTTTCATTTCTGTTCATGAGATATTTTGCTACAGACAAAAGCTCACACACAACAAATACAACACTTTTGGCTTTAGTGGCAGATATTAAACATATAAAAGAACTGCTTTTAAAAAAAAAAACATTTTGACCCTCAAGTCATTCTGGAGATCAGTCCATCATCTTAATGTCGGCACATTATTCATAGCAAAAATTATTTGGGTAAAAGTATTGAACGGTGTAAGTTGCAATAAATATCAAGATGAGGGCAATGGGCCGAACCACCAGAATGATCCAGTAGTTGGAGTCTCTTTGGAGGGATTCCCAGTCTGTGGTCCATTTGTTGCCTATAGTCCATGGGCCAGACTGGAAGTCGGTACCACCGGAGGTGGCTAAGGCTGTCATACCATTTTTGAAAGCTTAAAATCTCACCTTTATGATAAGCTATGATAGCAATCACAGTTTTGTAGCTGTTACAAGTTATAGCGATTTTACGACAACAAAGTTGAGGATATTTAATGCCTATGTTGACTTTACTAAATCTTGTATATTTTACCAGAAATGTATATTTTCCAACAAAAAGTGTCTATAAATATGGCTATTAATATTGACAATGTAAATGTGAAAATCATTAGTTAAAACAAGTTCAAGGTCATTGTGAACGTTCAAGGTCAAGTAAAAAATAAGTGTTTTTTTAATTACTAAATGGCTTTAAATGCACCAAATGTCTTTTTTCTAACTCAGAATATTCTCAGATCTCAGAAAATATGTAATATTCATATATGTGTACTGCAGCTATGATTCTATAGCCGTTTTCGCATTGGCCAGCCCTCAGTGGCCCGGGGCTCCCCTGGGTGGCTCTGGGCCACCCGCGTTCATTACGCATTTGCCGCAAAGCCGCCTTGAAGTGGGTGGGCAGTTCTCTGGAAGTGGGTGGGGTGGTCTCTTCACGTGGGTGGAGTGTTCGTGTTTTAAGAGAGGAGACTCGGCAAAAAAAAAATTGTTAGCTGGATATATATATATTAGTGTTTCTGCGTTTAATTTTTGTTAATAACTGATCACAAATCAGCTTATGTTACAACGTAAATAACACGAAGCGCACACCCATTTCCGCCTTTCAGCGCGACCTGAATGTCATTAAACAGCATTAAACAATAACTAATATTGTCTAACTGTTGCGCGCAGCCAGGGTTTTAAAATATAACGAATAATCTCTAACTTTTACGTGCAGCTAAAATGTCAGGAGGAGTGATTGCTATATGAGCAAGTTAGACACCTGAAAATTCAGTCCGTCCGAATAGCACAACGCGTTAATGCGTTGTCGTTTTGACCGGGAGAAGTGGGTTCGCTTCCCGCCTGGGACAAAGTTATTTTACTTTTTTTTTTCTTTATTCACATTTTCTTTTAAATAAAAAGGAGTTTGTTTGGTTAACAAACTCCTTTTTATTTAAAAGAAAATGTGAATAAAGAGAAAAAAAAAGTAAAATAACTTTGTCCCAGGCGGGAAGCGAACCCACTTCTCCCGGTCAAAACGACAACGCATTAACTCGTTGTGCTATTCGGACGGACTGAATTTTCAGGTGTCTAACTTGCTCATATAGCAATCACTCCTCCTGACATTTTAGCTGCACGTAAAAGTTAGAGATTATTCGTTATATTTTAAAACCCTGGCTGCGCGCAACAGTTAGACAATATTAGTTATTGTTTAATGCTGTTTAATGACATTCAGGTCGCGCTGAAAGGCGGAAATGGGTGTGCGCTTCGTGTTATTTACGTTGTAACATAAGCTGATTTGTGATCAGTTATTAACAAAAATCAAACGCAGAAACACTAATTCAGCTAACAATTGTTTTAGGGGTTTCTCGTTTCTGTAGTTAAATTTGAATGAAATTCAACCCTCGCGCTGAGGTTGTTTGAATGAGTCCCGCCCCTGCTGCAAACAACGAATCAAATGTGAGCAGTACATGACGTGAAACTAGCCCTGTCGGGCTCGGCTCGATGGAACCACGGTGAAGATGGTTCCAGAACAAGGGTGGATCCCGGGCGGAAAAGGTAAATGCGAAGACGCCGAACCCGGGTTAGAAGCTGGGAGAGCCGGGGAGGGCCGGCCAATGCGTAAACGGCTTATGTGTCTATCTCGTCATGTGGAGATAGCGAAAATGTTATTTTTCATAACATAGCATTATGTGCTATTTGTAAGCAAAAGGTGTTTTCATGATATGGCCAATTCCATTATGAAGAATTTTATAAAGTCTTCATAATGGAATTTGCCATCTCATAAAATCACAGTGTCACTTGATAAAGGTCAAGGTCATAGTGTAAGGTCAATAAACAACAAATCTGTATTAATGGCAATTTTTTATTGCTTTCACCAGAATGTCCTATGTAGTTCAAAAAATTAACATTTTTGTGATAGAGAACATTATATATTTTCAAAAATGTATAGAAGGAATGTTTTTGTCATGAACAAAATTGTTAGTTTCATGTGCACAAAAAACAAATTTCACAAATCAGTGCCACTATGAGTGGGTAAGTGTCATTGATTGGTACAAGCTATTCGTCTTCATCGTCGTCATCAGAGTCAGACTGCTGTACTTCTGATTCTTCTTTGCTGGATTGGTTTTTGCAGTTC
>JBBPBX010045789.1:3022-26856 GCA_038048925.1 Garcialebias charrua | reverse complement strand
TTACTCATCTTATTTTTTGCCTCGCAGTGCTTACCACTCTTTAGAGCTTCTGTATTAACTGTTGCATTAAAGATCCACTGACGTGATTTTTCTACTATTCATCAAATTGCTCAAAATATATATATTTTATCATTTAAATATGTTAGTTTTTGCAAACAAAATGATAAATCACTTTAATTTTGCTTTAAAAGTGATTTTGAACTTCAAGCCGTGTTTAATCATGGGAAATCCGTTTACACCTGAACGCACCATCTGTGACGTAATGTCCAGAGTGAGAGGCAGAGGGCTCCAGTCTCTTCAATAGCGGACATTTTAAAACTTGACTAATTTATCAATCTAGGTGAAGATTTGAGCTATTTGTCTTCATTTTGGGAAGCAGAAAATAGTTTGGGTGATGGAACAAGAAACAACAGGATCTAATTTAGGTCTGATGCTGTATCAGACTGACCTTCATGTGGAGCTGCGCACACCGTGACAAGCTCAGAGCTCTGCCTCAACTCTGGACATTACATCACAGATGGTGCGTTCGGGTGTAAACGGATTTCCCACGATTAAACACAGCTTGAAGTTCAAAATCACTTTTAAAGCAAAATTAAAGTGATTTATCATTTTGTTTGCAAAAACTAACATATTTAAATGATAAAATATATATATTTTGAGCAATTTGATGAATAGTAGAAAAATCACGTCAGTGGATCTTTAAATGCACATATATCTTTAAATGTTTTATCAGGCACAGGATGCACAACTCTTAATAAACCAAAAGCAAAAATCTACTTTTTGCAACGCCTAAGAGACACGTATGACAAGTTAGCAGCACAGTGTGAACGGATTAATACTGATTTAAACAGGGTATATACAGAAATTCTTGAGTTAAATTTAATACCTTTTTAATACATCACAATATTTTTAATACCATCACGACACTGAGCTGCAACCGTAGCAGCAACCTCTTGTACTTCAGTTCAGAGCAACTAATTGTAAAGTGATAGATTACTGTGATTTTCTTCCTAAACTTTGGTAGTAAATGTAGTTTTATTTATAATAATTACTGGATACATCAAGTTGCTTCTTGCCTCAATAAAAGCACTGACCTACTTGTTATTTAAATCTAACCCAAGACAAAAAGTTTTTTAATTGTTCCCACACACAACCTATCTCTAATGGCAAACGAAAAACCGTAAAATTGAAAAGAAAACAGTTTAATTAAAAGAATTCAACGCTAAAAACATGCACAATAAGAGGGAGAAAAAATAATAACTACTGTATTTTTCAGCCTGTAAGTCGCAGTTTTTTGCATAATTTACATGCCCTGCGACTTATCTTCAATAGCTATTAATGACTCAATCGGCCTGCCATGTCCTCCCCACCTTCATTCTGCTCTCTGTTTGGAACCATCATAACAGTTGCAACACCCTGGTGAATTTGACCATTAAAGTGCAGTTATTAACCAAATGTTGGACTGAGACACACCTTTGCTATAATTTCGAGCTGACAAATAATTGTTTAGGTGCTTTTCTTGTTAAATTTCGGAGAAACAAGCTGCATTCCCCTTTCCTGGTTCTCATCCTCTGCGCGTTCACGGAGCACAAAGACAGCAAAACTATTTTTAAATAAAGCTGATTTGACCATTAAAGTACATTTATTAAGAAAACGTTAGACTGAGACACACCTTTGCTATAATTTCGAGCTAACAAATAATTGTTTTAGGTGCTTTTCTTGTTAAATTTCGGAGAAATGAGCCGCGTTCCTGCTTCCCGTTTCATTTACAGCCTCTCGGCTGTTGGCTGAAGCCAGTCTCCGACTCTGGCGTCCTCTAACCATGACGGTTCTGGAAGCTCTGTCGGCCCTCGGCCGGCCATAGGCGCGAACGCACACTGACCGACGATATGACGTCATAGATTTAGCTTAGGTCCTACTCAAACATAAAATTAGAAAACATAAATAAATTCACAGGATTTTTTTTGCCGATAGAACGGGAAAAATAGTTGTGTAGGTTTTTTTTATTTATTAATACCTCGTCAGATGACGTTTATTACTTTTTTTTTTTACATTTTTGTGGCACTAGTGGCCTTTATTGGAGAGAGGGAGAGGGTGAAATGGAGGAGAGGTGGGGAGACAACACAGAAATAGCTCGCCGGGTCTGGGACGTGAACCCACGAGCCTGTGGAGAGGCGAAAGCCCCAAGCATATGTGCCCCGCGCTTATCTCACTACGCCACAGCGGGGCACACGTTTATTACTTTTTAATGGCTGTAATTTGTGTTAATTTTATTTACTGCCTTTTAATACCTTTTACAACCCCGTGGATACCCTGTTAAAGTTATTG
Source organism: Garcialebias charrua (assembly GCA_038048925.1). Classification (NCBI taxonomy): domain Eukaryota; kingdom Metazoa; phylum Chordata; class Actinopteri; order Cyprinodontiformes; family Rivulidae; genus Garcialebias; species Garcialebias charrua. The sequence continues at coordinate 24,528 of JBBPBX010045789.1, read as the reverse complement.
TTTTTTTACCTGCATTACTTGGGCCTCCTCTCTCGTCCAGGCGCCGAGACAACTCCTCTTTGAAAGCCTGATTTCTTTGTCGCCGCCCTGCTACAAGGCCATAGATTGGACGATCAACTGGCCGAGCAACCTCCACCTCCTGAGTCATTTCAGCAAAGCGCATCACCAGCTGCAACAAACACAATGGATAAACTTTTCTTAACATTTCTATTGTGTGGTTGGACTTCAGAGGAGAGAATATCAATGGCCTTTAGAGAACCTTGACAGATATGAAACAGGAGTACTGCACACGGCACATTATGCGCCCGTCAGCAAAATATTATACAGGATTCTACAGCAATGGTCCAATAGCAATGCATAGATCTTGCATAAACTTGACCTTGAACCTGGGGTGATGAAACGTGTACACAACACTGTCTAGTCATGATGCATATGTGTATGAAGTTTCGTAAATTATCTTTAGCGTATGAAAAGTTATGGGCGGGAACAAAGAAAGTTTACAGATGGGTGAACAGAGACTACCATAAACGGGCAAAAGTCCGTTTATGAATTATAAAAAGGAGTCAAACTTGACATTCAAGTGATTCGACAACACAAAATAGATGGCTTACCACCGTTTCTTCATAATCCTCTGCCTTTGGGTTGACACATACAACCATCTTGACTTTTCCCTCTCCGTCAAAGTAGTTTTTAAAAAGATGTGTAACCTTTGAGTCTCTGTATGGCACCATCTGGAATTTAAAAAAAGGGAGGCTTATTAAGACAGCTGTCAAGAAAATAGAAATGCTCTGGGCATGGCACCAGAAACACTGAGACAGTGATGGCCAGATGATAAAATACTAACCTTATTAGTTCCATAGATCTGATTTTCACGCAGTGCCTCAATACATGTACGCAGCGTCATCAGGGACTGATTAATATTACCTGTAAATGAAACATTGTTAAAGATGTTTAGTGTCTGAACAAAATGTCAACTTTCACTAAACAAGGTAAAATAAATTAAATGACAAGATGCAATATGCAAGCTAGCATGAGAAAGGAGCCTAAATAAAAATGAACCTGCTTCACGAAGACGGCTTCCCTCTGCTCTGGTTCTGCTGGTGCGTTCACTGCCCGCCAGATCAACCAGACACAGCTGGCTCACATTCACCTGACTTTTGTCCTGTTAACATGGTTAACAGACAGTTTATGAAGAAGAAATTTCACGAAAAACAGGTGTTAATATACCAATTTAAAGCTGCCAAATTACCTGCAGTATGTAGTCACCATCAGCATCGAGTGGTGCCTGGGCCAGCTTCACTGTGAACACACTGTGGGAGCGACTGGATTCAGTATTCAGCTGTGTGTTGGCTATCCTCCTTTTCTTTTGTCCTGGACAAATATTATAACCCCAATTAGTAACACAAACAACAGAAATATCAAATCTCTGTAGGTTAGGAGCTTGGTTAAACTATGTCTGCAGTTTTTTTTTTTTTATGGTCAGTCAGTGTAAGCTGAAACTTATCTAAAATACATAACTGGTTTGTTAAAGTCTTAAGCTCTTTGGTTGTTCAAATATTTAAATTTAAAAAAAGCTTTATAAATAAGCCCACCTCATTTGAAATAGGGTAAAATACTATAAATACAATACAACTTTATTTATAAAGCACTTTAAAACAACACCGTTGGCCAAAGTGCTGTAAATAAATGACATCACAGAACAAAGTTATTGGAATCAAAAGATCCCACGTACCTTTCCAAAACACTTCAAAAGCCTCCTCTGTAGACTTGACTTCCACTTCTGTGCAGCCAGCCACATACATGGTATGATTCTGATCTTCCCGAAGCATTTTGGACTGAGGTGGCCTGAAATATATAATGAAAACAATCAGCACACCAACACCGTAGGGCTATGAAAAGTGGCTTTGGTGAGCAAAGTCACAAAAGAAACAAAAAGTAAACCCAAGACGAGTCATTGTTAGAACAAAATAAAAACTAGGAAAGCACATACTGTACATGTTCAGGGGGAATCGAACGCTGGGTTTACACTGAAGCATAAGCCATTCAAGAGCACCTTTAGTCTCTGCATCAACATTACATTTAACAAGCAAAGTTTCAAGACATCAGCCAAAAAAAAAGTTTGTTAGCTTTATTTATCAGTCACTGGGTTAATGGGACGGAAAAGAGGTGACAACCTCAGACTTATAAGCTACAGCCGAGGTTTGTCTATGAATACAAAGACTAATGCCTTTTATTGGCCACATACATGAACTCTTTGTTCCGTACAGGCGTGCTTCCATCAAGCCACCTACAAAATGGGATTTAACAATCCATCATCACACATACAAAATAAAGTAAAACGGTGTATTATACGCAACTTTTATTAAACCATTTGTACTGATTATTTATAGGTTTTCTTCAGCATTAGGCAGGTGATCGTTGCTGTTAATAGCATTCTGTCCTCAGGTGTTGTCCCTACAAGTTTTAAACATGCTGTGGTGCAGTCCCTGCTTTAAAAAACCTTGCCTAGGTCAAACTGTCTTGCCTAAATTTTGGCCCGTTTCCAAGCTGCCTTTTATTTCTAAAATTTTAGGAAAAAAAAATTGTATATCCCCAGCCAGGTCAATTGTTTTTTGGATAAGCACAAAATCCTGGAGGTTTGTCAGTCTGAAAAAAAAAAAGCACAGAATAAGCTGTAGTCAGAGTTTTTAATGACATTCTTATGGCTAATGATTCTGGTGAGCCTGTGGTTTCTGTCCTGCTCGACCTAACTGCTGCCTTTGACACAGTGGACTACAACATTATAATATCATGTTTACAGCACCAAGTACCGTAGGTATCCGTGGTACTGCACTGAGCTGGTGTAGGTCATCTGGCAGACAGAACCATGTGTGTCAACATAGCTGGTTCTGAATCCTTCACTGCTCCTGCTTTTTGGGGTTCCACATGGCTCTATTTTAGGTACCCTGCTTTTCTCTCTTTACCTGCTTCCTTTGGGCACAATCCTCAGAAAGCATGGAATCTTTTCAATGCTATGCTGACGATACTTACCGGTAGATTTATATGTCACTAAAAAAGAAAGATGCCTCCTCAATCAGGCCACTTCTGTTGTGTCTTGAAGATATCAAAGCCTGGATGTCTTTAAACTTTTTTAATTTCAACAAAAAGAAAACAGAAGCGATGGTGTTTGGTCCTAGTGGCTCCTCTGAACTTTCCCGTTGATCTGGGCCCTCTGGCACCACATGTAAAGCAAAAAATTTCTAATTTGGGTTTTAAATTGGACAGTGATTTTAAATTTAATTCCCAGATTAGAGAGGTGGTCAAGGCCAATTTTTATCACCTCAGACAGCTGGCTAAGGTGAAGTCCATCCTTACACAGCAGCAGCTGGAAACAGTAATCCATGCCTTCATCACTTCTTGGCTGGATTACTAACACTCAGTCCTCCCCCAGACGTCCCCAGTTCATCTAGAACGCTGCTGCTTGGGATCTAACTGGAGCTCATAAGAGGGAGCACATCACCCCTACTCTGGCTTCACTCCACTGGCTGCCTGTTCATTTTAGAGTTCATTTTAAGATCATTTTATTTGTTTTTAAAAGTTTAAATGGTCTTGCCCCTTCCTACCTCTCTGAGCAGCTTCACCCATACTCTCCTGCTCTGTGCCTCAGATCAGCTGCTCCAGGAGGTGACGAGATCTAAATGGAGGCTCAGAGGGGACAGAGCTTTTTCTGTTGCTGCTCCAAAACTGTGGAACGATCTCCCTCTTCTCAACAGACAAGCCCCTTTATTGTCTATTTTAAAATCTTAAAAATGCATTTTTATTCTCTGGCTTTTAGCAAAGCTTGAAATTTGCTCTGCACTTTTTAATTGGTCTTACTGTTTTATTCTTTTATGTGTTTAAATGTTCTTGATTTTAATATGCACAGCACTGATGCAGCTGTGATTAGTGTTTTAAAGGGCTTTATAAGTAAAGTAGTAGTACGGTAGTATAGGGCAGTTGTCCAATTCAGTTTGTAGACGGAGCAACAAGTTCATACTTGTCTGACAAGGTTGAGTCAGGTCCTCTGGATGGATTCTTCTTTGTTGAAACATTTCATATTTTATCTAAAAGATTTCTTCATGACTGCAACTGACTCAACCTGGTTAGATTTTTCTTCCTGGATTATTGAGCATGCATCAGGACAATTTCATACTTGAATAATAACACACAAGGACTTGTAAAGTGTGTGTTTTTTACAACATGAACTGAGTTGTTCTTCAGTGTCTTACTTTGGTCTGTTTGTGATTGGATCAAACAGAGCATCTTCTAGGAGATCGTAGATGTAGTTGTTGTAGATCTCGATGTAGGACACAAAGACGCTGTAACAACCATCTTCATCTACATTTTTACATTTACAAGCCTCTTCTGGGTTCATCATATCAGCAAATTCTGGATCAGCCTTCAGTCTGAAAAAAAAACACAAACAAAATGATTTTAATAAAAGTTTTTAACTTCATTTTCTGCTATTTTGCCAGAAAATAATTAAACGTATAACAGTAGAAAACTTCTAACTACCTGGAAGATGGAGTTTTCGGCAGTGACGGCTGATTGTCTCGTTTCTGTCTCTCAAGGAGAGCATCAACTTGGCTCTGGATCTCTATTCCATTTCTGTCATCTGGTTTAAACACCTAACAAAGATTAAAAACATTTCATTTCCAAAGTCACTTTGAGCTTTTTAAAATACGTCCAACTGAAGAAATAAATGATGGCCTTACAAATCTTTTGGCCTGAAAAGGCTCGATGCTGTTGAAGAGCATGTCTAAACAACGAGGGAGGAGCCCACCTTCCCCGGGTGAGCCAGTCATGGTGTAAGTCTTACCACTTCCAGTAACACCGTACGTGAACAGCAGACCTGTGAACACAACGTAGCCACATCTCACAGATCAGTGGTCAATACTGTACTGGTAGATGTTTGGAGTCTTCAGAACGAAAATGTAGTTGTTTTTTTATTTGCATAAAATAATAGTTTACAAATAAAACATTTAACAAAGATGCCTGGTTTGGTTAGTTATTTGCTTAAGAAGAATAAGTTGGTACAGTATAGTGATGTATTTTGAGACTTATCTGTGCTGCTGATTATCTCAAGCTGCTATATTCCTTCATATCGATTTGCTCACTAGACTCATGTTCATGCTTAACAGACCTCAGTCCGTGAAGATCCACAACTTCTCCTCCTCCACCATTACCCTCAGCACTGGCTCTCCTCAAGGATGTGTGTTGAGCCCTCTCCTGTTCACTTGCTCACATACATGTATGATTGTGCAGCTACCCATCCAGGCTGTCATATTGTAAAGTTTGCAGATGATACAGCGGTGGTGGGATGCATCACAAACAATGATGAGTCCAGCTACAGACAGGAGGTGGAACACCTGGAGAGCTGGTGCAAAGAGAATAATCTTCACATGAATGTGAAGAAGACAAAGGAGATGATTGTGGACTTCAGAAGGAACAAACACACCCACACCCCACTGAACATAAGTGGATCAGTGGTGGAAGTGGTCTCCAGCTACAAGTACTTGGGTGTACACATGAATGATAACCTCAGCTGGAGCAACAACACCACCAGCCTGATCAAGAAAGGTCATCAGAGACTCTACTTCCTCAGACGGCTGAGACGAGCTGGTCTGAGTAGCTCAGTCCTCACCTCCTTCTACAGGTGTGCAGTGGAGAGCATCCTGTGCTCCAGCATCAACGTGTGGCATGGAGGCTGCACAGCTGCAGAAAGAAAAGCTCTACAGAGAGTGGTGAAGGCTGCACAGAAGTCTGTTGGAGTCAGTCTCCCCACCATCACAGACATTTACACCTCCAGATGCAGGAAAAGAGCCACCTGCATCATGAAAGACCCCACTCACCCAGCACACTCACTCTTTGCCCCACTCCCCTCAGGACGGAGGTTGAGGAGCATCAAATGTAGAACCACTAGACTGAGGAACAGCTTCTACCCTGAGGCTGTTAGACTCATGAATAAATAAATAATAAGAATAATCACTGTGAAATATCACATCATGCTGATGCTGATCTGTTTTCTTGTTGCTGTGTTCATCTGTGACCATCTGCTCATAAAGACTCATGTTCGTGCTGCTGTTTGTAATGATGTTTTTAGTGTATTTTTAGTTGAGGTTTTTCTTAGTTCATATCTTAGATGTTATTAGTTTTTCTCTCACATTTTGTTGTTGGATGTAACTGGGATCCTGTGTACATAATCTCATTTCATCACAAGTACCACATGCGGTGCAAATGACAATAAAGATTCTCCGACTCTGACTTCATGCTGCTGCTGTTACGCCATATTTCTTTACATTATTAGTGTTTAGCGTATATCTTAGATCTGTATATACTGTTTCTTTTTATACTTTATATTTTGCTATTTTTGGCTGTAACTGGGACCCTGTGTACATAATTTTGTTCCACCTCATGAACATGTGATGGAAACCACAATAAAATTGACTTGAACTCAATCTTTAGATAGTGATAGAGTTGTTGGTCAGAGCCAGTCTAAAATTTCACTTTTTGTTTGGTAATTCATGAATAAAATATATATTTTATAAAGTTGAACTCACCATTTTTACAGTGAACGAGATCTTCCACCAGTGGCTTGGCAACATCCTCAAACAACTCAATCTGATTGGTATTTATACCAAAAACCCTTTTAAAGGAGTATTGAGTCTGGAAAAATGATTAAAAAATATTAAAATAATACATTTGCTCAGACAATAATTTTTGTTAAAAATAGATTATAGGATAACTTGCCTCATAAATTCAGGTTACTTGTGAAGCAGGAAAAAAAACGGCATCCCACTTACCTCCTTATATTCACCATTGCGGTTGGCTTTCAGGCCATTGGGGGCATGCAGCTGAATTGTGGTGTTACTGATCATCTCAATACAACATTCCTCATTTTCAGCATCAATGGGACGTATACGACAGTAAACCTTTAAAAAAGTACATTTTAAAATTAAGTGTACAGTAAATTGTTTTAGAGCAAGCAGCTTCTAAACAAATAAGATTAAAGTACAAACTACAGTATATATATTTTTTAGTATTTACTATAAAATTATTTTTCAGACAAACCAACTATTACTGAAGAATCTCTAGATGAACTAAACGTAAATTTTCATTTATTTTGAGTGTAGCTTACGCCCACAGGATCTCTCTCTACACTGGTTTGCTTCTTGAGGACAGGCCTCCGAGGAGTCTTCCCTTTGCTGTGGAAAAGCAAAACAATTAAAATTTAAACACATTGCATAATTTATTATGTCACCAAAACTTCTTTTTTTTTTGGTTCGTCTATGCCAAATTATCAGAAAAATATTTATTTGGGTCTTTGAGACAAGAGCACTTTCCATAAAGTTAGGAACATTTTCAAAAAGCCTTTATTCCCCAGAGTGACAAATAAAATCAAAAATGTACAGCAACAAGTAAAATATGCAGCAAATGATCAGTGTAATTTTTTATCAATAAAGCCTTTTTAGGTACAGAAAAAATACATTTTATATATTAAAGGCTTTAATTATTATGGTTCTCAGAAACATGTAAAACCTTTTTTTTTTTTAACACTAATTTTTATCATTTGTTCCTTGGAGTGGACATTAGGACTTATTTGATCATAGGGCGGGACTGTGGTGTAGTTGGTAGAACTGTTGCTTCTCAGCAAGGTCACCAGATCAAATCCCAACCAGGGGCCCTTTCTGGGTGGAGTTTGCATGTTCTCTCATCTCGTGCATGCGTGGAGTTTCTCCGGGTACCGGTACTCCAGTTTCCTCCCACAGACCAAAAACATGTATGTTAGGCTGTTTGGCATCTCTAAATTGTCTCTAGGTGAGAGTGAATGGTTGTTTGTCTCTATGGTCCTGTGATGGACTGGTGGAGACCTGTCCAGGGTGTCCCCCGCCTCTCGCACAGTGACTGCTGGATATGGCCACTAGTGAACACCCCACTTTCCCCACTTTCTTTTCTGTCATATCAGATAAACCAGAAGCTGACCTCAGAGTGAGTCTGTTGGACCAAATACAATAGCTTACAGATCATGAATGCACAGTTCTTGAATTATACTGGCCTATTTTTTGCCTTTACTGTACTTGTTTTGGGAGCTGCTGGTGATCAGTGCCATGGTCTTATAACCCTGAGGTTGCAGGTCTGAGTCCAAGTTGTGTCAGGAAGAGCATTTGGCTCAACAATTACCAGTAACTTGCTCACCTCGCTGCAGTGTAAATATCCTGAGGGGCTTTTCATTGTCTGCGGGGACGTCAATCACGTGGATCTCCAGGTGTCCCTCCCAGCCTTCAATAAGAACGTCTTCGCAGCTACGAGAGGAGATAAAATACTCGACCAAGTCTTCACAAATGTAAAGGGGGCATACACAGCGAAGACACGCCCAGCGCTCGGATCTTCAGACCACGACTCTCTGATTCTGGCGCCAAGAGAACTCCCTCCACTCAGGCGCCGGAAGCCGGAACAAAGAGAAATAACAATCTGGCCTCAAGATAGTTCCCCCATGTTGAGAGACTGTTTTGAGAGGACAAACTGGTCTGTTTTCAGAGAAGCAGCCACTGATGGTAGTTCAGTGGACATGGAATTGTACGCTTCCTCAGTCCTGGGTTACATCAGTACATGCTCTGAAAATGTATCCATAAAAAAATATGTGAAATCCTACCCGAACCGGAAACCCTGGTTAAATAAAGAAGTTCACGCCTTGCTAGCAGCCAGAGACACTGCATTCAAGTCAGGAGATAAAGTGGAACTGAGAAAGAGCAGGAATGAACTGAAGGATGGCATTAAGAAGGCCAAGGCCACGTATGCACAGAGGATCGAGGGACAGTTCACCTCACAAGACCCACGGAGCATGTGGAAGGGTATTAAATGCATAACAGATTACAAAGGCAAAAACAAACAATGCCCCAGGGACCCATCTCTGCCTGATGCCCTCAATAAGTTTTATGCACGTTTTGATGATCCAAACAGACCTGCTAGCACCAGACTCACCTCATCACCAGATGAAGAGCATCTCAGGGTGTCCGCAGCAGAAGTGAGAGGCAGTCTCAGAAAGATTAATCCTCATAAAGCAACCGGACCAGACAACATCCCAGGGAAAGTTCTGAAGGAATGTGCGGACCAGCTCTGTGAGGTGCTGGCTGACATCTTCACCACCTCACTTGCACTGGAGTCAGTTCCCACCTGCCTGAAGACCGCGACCATCATCCCAGTCCCAAAGAGCTCCACAGTGACTGGTCTGAATGACTATAGACCGGTGGCCCTCACCCCGATAGTCGCTAAATGTTTTGAGAAACTGGTCATGTCCCACATCAAGACAACCGTCAACATCAACGAGGACCCTCATCAATACGCATACCGTGAGAACCGATCAACAGAGGACGCCATTTCTTCCGTGGTCCACACTGCTCTCACCCACCTGGATCAGAAGGACTCATACGTGCGTCTGCTCTTTGTGGACTTCACATCTGCCTTCAACACCATGATCCCCCAAACTCTGATAGACAAACTATCTACACTTGGACTAAGCCCCTCTATTTGTAACTGGGTACTAGACTTCTTAACAGACAGACCACAGTCCGTGAAGATCCACAACTTCTCCTCCTCCACCATAACCCTCAGCACTGGCTCTCCTCAGGGATGTGTGCTGAGCCCCCTTCTGTTCACTCTGCTCACATATGATTGTACAGCCACACTTCCAGGCTGTCATATTGTTAAGTTTGCAGATGATACAGCGGTGGTGGGATGCATCACAAACAATGATGAGTCCAGCTACAGACAGGAGGTGGAACACCTGGAGAGCTGGTGCAAAGAGAATAATCTTCACATGAATGTGAAGAAGACAAAGGAGATGATTGTGGACTTCAGAAGGAACAAACACACCCATGCCCCACTGATAATAGGTGGGTCTGCAGTGGAAGTGGTCTCCAGCTACAAATACCTGGGTGTACACATGAATGATAACCTCAGCTGGAGCAACAACACCACCAGCCTGATCAAGAAAGGTCATCAGAGACTCTACTTCCTCAGACGGCTGAGACGAGCCGGTCTGAGCAGCCCAGTTCTCACCTCGTTCTACAGGTGTGCAGTGGAGAGCATCGTGTGCTCCAGCATCAACGTGTGGCATGGAGGCTGCACAGTTGAAGAAAGAAAAGCTCTGCAGAGAGTGGTGAAGGCTGCACAGAAGTCTGTTGGAGTCAGTCTCCCCACCATCACAGACATTTACACCTCTAGATGCAGGAAAAGAGCCACCTGTATCATGAAAGACCTCACTCATCCAGCACACTCACTCTTTGCCCCACTCCCCTCAGGACGGAGGTTGAGGAGCATCAAGTGTAGAACCACTAGACTGAGGAACAGCTTCTACCCTGAGGCTGTTAGACTCATGAATAAATAAAAATAAAATTAAAATAAACACTGCAAAATATCACATCATGGTGATGCTGATATGTTTTCTTGTTGCTGTGTTCATCTGTGACCATCTGTGACCATCTGCTCATACAAACTCATGTTCGTGCTGCTGTTTATTCCCACTATATTAGGCTTAGTGTATTACTAGTTGATGTTTTTCTTAGTTAGTTCTCGATGTTATTACTGTTTTTCTCTTTCATTTGTTGTTGGATGTAACTGGGACCTCGTGTACATAATCTCGTTTTCATCTCATGTACCACATGCGGTGCAAATGACAATAAAGACTCTCTGACTCTGACTCTTAATCTTTCATGCAAGTTGGCTCGCTGTGGCAACCCCTGAAGAAGGGGGTTGCCAAATTTACTTTATTTGCCTTTAATTGTAGTCTAAACAGTCTTTTGTGGTATTGGCCATTATACTCACTGATAATGTAATGATAACTTCTGATATACAGTATTGTGCAACCCTACAGTAATTAGTTTTCTTTCTATGTACTTGTACATAAAGGTTGGATAAATGTTTGATGTACCGGTAGTTTTTTCTAAAAATCAACACCACATGCAAACACCGCTACATACACAAAAACTGATCATGTTTGTTAAAAACTGCATTTTTTTCAGTACATGCAGCATGCATTTTAACTAGAATGGGATAAAAACTAAATGAATAGCCTAAGTATTCATTGTCTTTTTTTGTGAATGTGTTAAACGCATTAATATTCTCACCAAGTACAAAAAGGAGACGTAGATATGCTGATTCAGTGTTCTCAGAAGATCATCCAAATTCTTCTGAATTTTCAACATCCAGATCTCAGACCCTCATCTACTTGACATTTTTTGTCTGACATTTTATTATTACTGCACACAACTTTTTTGGTCTCAGTTAAACCTCAGCTTTATAAAATAAGAAAAGGGTTTAAATGGGATGCAATGAGCACTGATGTATAAAACAGAATTAAATTAGATTATACGAATTTAAAGTGAGTGTACAATACTGTAGTCCGGCTGAATTAAAGTTAAGAACCTCTCTTTGAAGTAAGAACTTGATTTTATAATTGAATTAAAATTAAATAATTAAAATAGTGAAAATTGCTCTCTTTCATGCTGTGTGTCAAATTGTGAAAAAGAAAGTCCTGGTGGCCCTAATGTGACGTCATTATTTTTTATCTTCGCTGTACGAAATACATTTAAAAGATTTTATAACGTGCTTAACTAATGTCAGACACTAAAAGGAACAATAATCGTTTGCAGGATCTCAGGGGGACAAAATGATATTTTATGATGTAATGAAAGAATTAAAAATGAACATGCTAACGAGTTAGCCAAATTAGCTTGACTGTACTAACAGACAAAAAAAGCGGCAATAATACAGGACATTTTAATTGAATCACAGCTCTGTTATGTATCTAAACTTCTTGGATGGGAGGTGAAGTGAATACTGTACTGAGCTGACCAGATAGCGGCTAATGCTAATCAGTTGTTTTGCTATAATGAAAAGCTAACGTCCTACAGCAATGACCATCTTTAGCATGAAAAAAAAACAAACTACTCCTAACAGAAATTACCTGCGTAACAGAAACATGTGCTTTACTTTACTGAATGTATTTTTTTGATTAATACAAAGGCACATTACTAACCCTCCTCTTTGCATTGTTGTGAAGTTCCTCTCAGCTGCACGGAGAAGCGCCTCGTTCTCGATTTGAAAAATTCCCTCTTGTGAACGTTAGTCCTTTTTTTAACCAATCACAACGCACAGAACGTTCCCATACCGGAAGTCCCGCCTATATAAAAAAAAAGAGTTATCAGCTTTAACCAATCAAAACGCGCGTACCGAATCTTGACACTAGCCCCGCCTACACTTCCGGAGCTACCGTTTACTGGTCTGGGATCAGCCAGTGCCAAAGAAAGAAGCAATGTAAATTTTAATTTGTAACGGAGCCAATAAATAAATACTTTAACCTCCAATCCGGAGATGAATCGTAACCATTTAACTGCGTGTACAATTTCACTGCGAATGTTAGAAATACTTGATATGTAGTTGTGCACAAAATATTTTTTTTAAATTTAGCAAACGAAAAGCATGATATAAATTCTTAAATATATTTTTTCATTCAACCTTTATTTAGGCAGGTTAATATCATTGAGTCTCAAGGACTCATTTACAAGAGAGACCTGTCTACAAACAAAGAATGACAACAGCAACAGTAGCCTATTGATTGTTGAACAATCAATAGACAGAAATACAGTAGATTTTTAAAAACAAGATAAAACAAAGATATCAAAGTAGCAAAACAGACAGATTACAAGGTAGATGTAGAAAATCAAAAACAGGAATATGTCTGCATTGGTTCTTGCCTGGATTCCAACAGATTCTTAAGAGAGGTCAAGGCCGAGAGCTTCAGCTCTTTTTGTAAGATATTCCAGGAAGCAGGAGCGGAGTAGGAGAAGGCCCTTTTGCCAAGTTCAGTTCTCACTGAGGGAACACTGCAGGTGATCATGTCCTGAGAGCACGCTGTAGCTGCACTCACGCAGACATGTAGGAGGAGATGTATGAGGGCAGCAGACCAAGAAGTGATTTGAAGATGAAAATGTACCAGTGGAAGAGTCTGCGTGAGGTTAATGATGTCCAGTTAACCAGTGAATACAGGGTGCAGTGGTGGGTATGATAATCACAGCCAGTTATGAATCTTAGTGCACCATGATAGACAACATCCAACATCTGCAGGGTGCTTGTAGGCATTCATGTAGATACTGTCACCGCAGGGCCAGCCCAAGTCTCTATGGGGCCCTAAGCCAAATTTGGTTTGGGGCCCTCTATTTATGTTAATAATGTGGATTACAGTACTGCAATCAACGGTCAGATCAGATCATTTACCCACCTAACATAAACTTGTAACTCTGACAGTCCTGTGTTGACATTATCCTATATGTACCGTATACTAAAAGTAACAAACAAGCAAACACCTGTATGCAATGTACTGTATTTTACAGCCAAAGTGTCATCTGGTTTATTATCTTTGATTCCAAGGAACTGCAACAGTAATATTCAAACTAATTTGTAGTGCAAAATCAACAACAGATAAAATAACTTAGATGCATACCGGTAAATATAAATTAAACTGTGCAAAAACAGACAAAATAAAAAAATAAAATATCAAGGAAATACCGTACTTAAAATGTGGCTGACATGATTTTTTTTACTATGCATAAAATTGCTCAAAATATATATATTTTATCATTTAAATATGTTCATTTTTGCAAACAAAATGATAAATCAATTTAATTTTGCTTTAAAATTGATTTTAAACTTTGCGCCGTGTTTATTCACAGGAAATCCGATTACACGCGAATGCAACATCTGTGACGTAAAATCGGGCAGAGGGCTATGTCTCTTTAATAGCGGACGATTTATAACCCAACAGATTTGAGCTATTTGTCTTCAGTTTGGGAAGCAGAAAGTTAGATGAACAAGAAACAGCAGGTTCTAATTTAGGTCTGCACCCGTATTTATTTGAGTTTTACCTTTTCAGGAAGCGAGTGGGCTCCAAGGCAGGCGATCTCCAGAAAGACAGACTGCTTCTGTCCGATACGTCACAGATGTTGCATTCGCGTGTAATTGGATTTCCCGTGAACAAACACGGCGCAAAGTTTAAAATCACCTTTAAAGCAAAATTAAATTAATTTATCATTTTGTTTGCAAAAACGAACATATTTAAATGATAAAATTTATATATTTTGAGCAATTTTATGCATAGTAAAAAAATCATGCCAGTTACACTTTAAATAATGTAAACATTTAAAACTATATAAATATATGCAATACAGTAGTTTGTAAAACTGAACTTAAAATATTAAATAGAATCAAATATAAATCATTACTTAATTTTTTTTTAAATTCCACTTAGGGTGCCCCCTAGTGGCACTGGGGCCCTAAGCAGCAGCTTAGTTTGCTTATGCCTTGGGCCGGCCCTGTGTCACCGTAATCAATGGAGGGGAGGAAAGTCACAGAGACAAGGCGTTTCCTAGCATTCAGTTATACATGATCGGTTTCTGAAATATAAAACCTAAAACATAAATATACCCCAATTCAGTAGCAATCAAAAGTTTGTTTACACAAATGTCAGTCTTGATGGATTTGAACAGTTCTTTGTCCAGGTGGGATGAAGTAAAAAATGCAGAAAACAATGTACTGTATTGTACTGTATTTGTTAAATCATAAAAATGAATACAGTAATGAAGTCAGTTTTTTTTCTTCTCTTTCCCCCATTTAGATTTTTGATTCTCAATGAAAAACAATTGAACAGGTGGATCAGTGGTAGCAGCACTGTTGTCTCACAGCAAGGTGGTCTTGAGTTCAATCCCTGGTTGGACCTGGGGTCCTTGTGTGTGGAGCTTGCATGTTCTTCTCGTGCTTGTGTGGGTTTTGTGAGATTCCTCCCACAGACCAAAAACATGCATTTTAAGCTGCCTTCAGGCCCAGGCCTGATTTGATCTCAATGGGATTTACCTTAAAGCTTAATAAATAAAAACTTGAATCTGAAGTTGTGCAGAAATGACAAGTTTCCCAATACAGTATGTAAATCTCTACAATTCTTGGATTTTTACTGGCTTCCTTGGACATTCCTGTTGAGTTGATCAATCCAACCAGTGTTACCAAACCAATCTTTTTCATGCAGGCAAAGAGAAACTACCATTTTGAGTCAATCACGCTCACCAACAAGATAAAAGGCCTTGGCAGGTTAAAAAGCTTTTTAGAACCCTTAGCATGGCTCAAATAAAGCAATGATTGTATGTTTGAGCCTTTTGTCAATTACAGGGAAAAAAATAAATAAAATAAAAAACACTAAATTCAAACTCCTGCACCCAATTCATTTTTAAATATTGCACGATTTTAGCCTTGATAAAATTATATATTTTAAAAAATCAATATTGAGAAAAGACACTTTCCCGCCCATGACTTTTATAACATCTGATCACAGGAATTTATCAAATGTATCACCATTTAGGTTTACCAGTAAAGGCAGATTTTAAAGTTAAAGCTAAATTTGATTACAAAGAAAAGCAGTGAATATTTTTTGTTTTAATCTTTGGTGATCCTTGTGGCTTGTACTGATCAGATTGAGGTTTAGAATAATTGCACAAAGGTCTGGGTCACCGTTTTTATTTTTTGGTCTTAACTAGCTGTAGATTTGTGAAATTTAAAATGTGCAATGGAACAACTTCGCTTAACTGTCAAAAACCATTCTACCTCCCCCTAAACCAAAAGAAAACTCGGTAAGAAGCACAGGTATGTGTTAAAGTTTATTTGAAAAAAATTACAATAAATAAAACATCGCACTTTAATACTTTTTCTTTAAACATTTAGCTTTAAAGGACAAATGTAACAATAAATGGGACAGACGACTCATTTGACCAAAGGCAAATGGAAAACAGCCCGGATTAAAAAGTTTCCACACTATCAGTAACCAAACACTCAGTTTAGGAAGCAGCTACTTTGCTTGTGACGAACACAATTTGTCATCTCTTGCCAGAAGAATACAGTGCAAACCAAGAGCTGAGTACAATCATTATTAAGATACAGAGGTAAAAATTCAAGTTTTAAAAAGTGATTTGACATCTTCACAAGTTTTTGTTCCCCTGGCCTCTCCTCATTCACCACTTCTGTGGCAATCAGAAAACAGAAAATCTTCACATAGAAAACACCATCATTTAATGTGGTAAGTGTGCTCCATCTGTTGCTTTAAGCAAGGAGGTTTACTCATAAACAGTTAAAAAATGCTGATAAAATTTAAGTTGCATATCATTCTAGAAACTTGTGCTCTCAATTTCAGCTCACCAATACCTTCACAGCAGCCTGCGGTGTTGATATGTTTAATGCAGCATTTTTTTTTAACCCACATTGCATTGCTCTTTGTAACTGGTGCGATCGAGAGTTCGTAACAGTGGATTGAAAGTTAGTAACAGTGACAAGATTTGTTTGAGACCTTTGATTCGTTGCCATGTTTTTCCTCTCGACACCCCGAGGCAGAAAGGAGAGGTAAACTGAAGAAAAGGATGAGAACCAAATTCGTGAGCACACAAAACAGTCCTGAGCCCACCGAGCTGCCGAACGTGATGGGAATGGAGTTAGCGGAGAGCCAGGCTCGCCTCGTCACCATGTCCTGCTCTATGGACTGCATCTGGAGCAGGGTGCTGAAGATGGCGCACACGTGGAAGAGCTGATGGCTGTGACCTGCAGAGGGAGCAGGCAATACAACTCAGGATGAATTCATTCATTCATTCATTCAACCTTTATTTATACAGGCTAGCCTCGTTGAGTCACGGGGACTCATTTACAAGAGGGACCTGTCTCACTCACACCAAACAACCATCCACTCTCACACTCACACCTAGGGTCAATTTAGAGTCACCAATCAGCCTAACAAGCATGTTTTTTGGTCTGTGGGAGGAAACCGGAGTACCCGGAGGAAACCCATGCACACACGGGGAGAACATGCAAACTCCACCCAGAAAGACCCCCGACCGGGATTTGAACCGGCAACCTTCTCGCTGAGAGGCAGCAGCTCAGTTGTGCCAACATGCTGCCCAATGTATCCTTCAGCACAGAGCAAATCATTCACAGCTACTTTGGTTCTTTAAACAAGAATCTGGAGTTAGTTACCGGTAAGCATTAAAATTATTTCACAATGTTTAACACAAAATAGATTGCACTGAAAACTTGTTTGTGGTTAAAAAATATATATAATCTGGCATTAGAATGTGAGCTAATTTGTGTCCTATTTGATATCTAGCATCAACTTACAATTACATTTTGTTATTCAAATCAGTAAACTTGTCTTAGTGTTTTTTTTTTGTAAGTATTTTTGTTCTGTATGTTTTAGTTTAAATCTGATCTTTGACCTGCCTTCAAGTGTAATTTTTATTTATTTATTTATTTTTAAACATAAAGGTCAGAATGATTAATGAACTAGAACGACTCCCAAAATCCGAATTCTGACATAGAAAGCCCCTAACCTTAAAGCCCCACTGACATGATTTTTTAATTTTCATAAAATTGCTCAAAATATATATCTTTTATCATTTAAATATGTTCATTTTTGCAAACAAAATGCTAAATCACTTTAATTTTGCTTTAAAATTGATTTCGAACTTCATGCCGTGTTTAATCATGGGAAATCCAATTACACACGAACGCACCATCTGTGACGTAACACTGGGCAGAGGGCTCTGGTCTCTTTAATAGCGGACCATTTAAAACCCGACAAATTTATCAATCTATGTGAAGATTTGAGCTATTTGTCTTCATTTTGGGAAGCAGAAAATAGTTTGGGTGATGGAACAAGAAACAACAGGATCTAATTTAGGTCTGATGCTGTATCAGACTTACCTTCATGTCGAGCTGCTCATACCTGCGCACTGTGACAAGCCCAGAGCTCTGCCCGGTGTGACATCACAGATGGTGCGTTCGGGTGTAATCAGATTTCCCATGATTAAACACGGCTTGAAGTTCAAAATCACTTTTAAAGCAAAATTAAAGTGATTTATCATTTTTGTTTGCATAAAGGAACATATTTAAATGATAAAATATATATATTTTGAGCAATTTTATGAATAGTAAAAAAAATCATGTCGGTGGACCTTTAAACTAGTGCTTGAATCTTTAAAATGCATTGTCAGCTTGAATTTCTAAGAAAATAGAACTTTTTATTTATTTTTTATTTATTTACCCAGGTTAGTCTCATTAGAGCCACGAGAACTCTTTCAAGAGAGCCCTGTTTAGGGAGCAGGTGGTGGGGGTTAAGGGTCTTGCTCAGGGGCCCAGAGTGGGACAAATGAGGGTGGAGGCAGGTGTGGGTGTTTCACCTTTTTCCACCCACATTTTTTTATGTTATCGGTACCGGGGTTTGAACCGGCGATCTTCCGATCACAGGCCCACTGTCTCCTGCACCACCACTCCCCAGAGAAACATTGTGCTGCTTTTCAGACTTTCAACTGAATTAGTTTTATGTTCTAACAAGTGAGGAGTGTGACGGGGAGATGGAAGGATTACTTTGAGGAGCTAATGAATGAAGACAAGAGAAAAAACGGTAGAGGTTATAGAAACTGGACCAGGAAGTGGAAAAATTAGGGTTAAGTTTGGACAGCTCTGAAAATAATCAAGAGCAGTAGGACCTGATGACATACCAGTGGAGGTTTGGAATTTACAGTATTAATTTTTTTAGGAGAAATGGCGGTGAGATTTTAGACTCAAATATTCAATGGTGTATTTGAGGGTGAGAAAATGCCTGAGAAATGGAGAAGTGTGCTGATGCCCATTTTTAAGAACAAGAGTGATGCACAGAGTGGAAGCAAGGGAATTAAGTTGAATCACACATGATTAATTTAAGATCTGGGAGAGAGTTGTGGAAGCAAGAGTTTGAAAAGAGGTGACTATCTGTGAGCAGCAGTATGGTTTCATGCCAAGAAAGAGCACCACAGATGCCATCTTTGCTTTGAGGATGTTGATAGAGAAGTACAGAGAGGGTCAGAAAGAACTCCATTGTGTGTTTGTGGATTTAGAAAAAGCATATGACAGGGTACCAAGAGAAGAGGTGTGGTATTGCATGAGGAAATCTGGAGTGGCAGAAAAGTATGTTAGACTGGTACAGGACATGTATGAAGACAGCAGGACAGTGGTGAGATGTGCTGTAGGAGTGACAGATAGCTTCAAGGTGGAGGTGGGATTGCATCAAGGATCGGCTCTGAGCCCCTTCTTGTTTGCTCTGGTGATGGACCGACTAACAGATGAGGTCAGGCAGGAATCCCCATGGACTATGATGTTTGCAGATGACATTGTGATCTGTGGTGAGAACAGGGAACAGGTGGAAGAGAACTTGGAGAGGTGGAGGTATGCACTTGAAAGAAGAGGAATGAAAGTCAGGCATAGTAAGACAGAGTACATGTGTGAATGAGAGGGAGGAGGTGGAACAGTGAGGCTACAGGTGCAGAGGTCACAAAGGTGCAGGACTTCAAGTACTTGGGGTCCACCATCTAGGAAAATGGAGTGTCTCATATTGTGTCCTTATAGACGAGATGTGAAAGATCTTTTTTGTAATACCACTTTCTACCCTCATGGTTCTTCTCCTTTTTCATATCTAAGATTATCATTCTGATAAGGGATGAGATGGTCGCGCTGAAAATCAGCTGCAGTTTCACACACAATGTCAATAAAGATATTCTGATTCTGATTAAAGAGGTGAACAAGAGTCCAGGCAGGATGGAGTGGATGGAGAAAAGTTTCAGGAGTGATTTGCAACACAAAGGTGTCATCAAAGGTCAAAGGAAAAGTTTGCAGGGGAGAGCAGTTATGTTGTATGGTCTGGAGACAGTGTCACTGACAAAAAGACAGGAGAAAGAACTGGAAGTGGCAGAAATGAAGATGCTGAGGTTCTCCTTAGGAGTGACAAGGATGGATAAGATCAGGAATGAGATCATCAGAGGTACAGCACAGGTTGAAATGGGAGATAAATTGGAGAGAGGTGGTGCAGAGGTTAAAGAGGGTGGGCCTGTTATTGGAGGGTTGCCGGTCAACTCCCTGGACAGACTAAAATGTAGGTAGAAAATGTGAAACACCCACACCTGCCTCCACCCTCATTTCTCCCATTCTGGGCCAATGACCAAGTTCCTTAACCCCCAGCTCCTCCGCAGGCGCCTTAAATGGCATCCCACTGGTTCACATGTGTGCTCAAATGTGCAATGGGAAAAATGCAGATAATCATTTTTCCCGACGGGGATTAATAGAGTACAATAAAAATAAAAGTTAGAGGCCAGACTAAGTAAATCATCTGGAGACGTCTGTAAGTGGTCAATACTCTGAGTCAATAAGGCAAACATTAAATTCTCAAGACAATACCCATTGATTGAATCTGTCATACCTATGAAGTCGAAGCTACCAGGTGCCAGACGTTCAGGTAAATGTGCAACAAACAGAAATCCTGTGAGGAAAGCCAAGGTGATGTGCTTGTAGTGCAGAACAGTGGTTTCATTATCTGTGCAGCCCTCCCCTTCACACAGGAAAACCTGGGAGAAAACACAATGTGTCAAAACAATAGTCATTTACAACAGCTGCTGCAGACAGGACAATGAGAAGGAAATCAGAGAAATCAAGCTACACCATGACTTAAGTGCAAAATAAATAAAATGAAAATCCAAGTGTTGAGTCAGGTCCTCTAGACAGATTCTTCTTGTTGTTGTTGTTTTTAATCCAAAAGACGTTATCGGTCCTCCCCACTCCTTGAATCGTCACCTTATCATGGTGGAGGAGTTTGTGTTCCTGAATAATCCTACAAGCTATGCTGTCAGGGGCAATTATAATTTCCCCCTGACAGCATAGCTCCAGGGACAGGGGTGTTGGAAAGTGTGCCAGCTAGGGACCCCTTTATTCTGCTGGGGGTAAAATGACTGAACTGGAGGGGTGTGATTGGGACAAACGGACTGTTGTTGGACTTCTAGTCAGTTTGTCTATCACAAAAATCATCATCATCATCATAACTACTGTATTATTACCATCATTACCATTATTATTACTATTATTACTATTATAATTATTTATATACACAGGTAGTCCTCGACTTACGGCGATCTCGACTTACGGCAATCCGATGTTACGAACACATATTAATAAAAATATAAAATAAAATAAAATATATATATCTTTAATGTGTTTAAATGTTCTTGATTCCATGTGTACAGAACTTTGTTGCAGCTGTGGTCGTTTTAAATGGCTTTATAAATAAAGTATCATCATCATCATCATCATTATTATTTTTAAGCCGATTTACAAAGTTTCCGACAGTTTTTGTGTTTTTTGATAATTATGTAGGGTACTGTGTTAGGATAGGCGAAGTGCTTGGTAACTTGGCAACTGTTTTATACCGTACATGTACGTGTATAAGTGGCGGCTCGGGTGTTTTCCGACACGGCGGTTTTCGTGTTACGAACGTCCGTAGGAACGGAACTCGTTCGTAAGTCGGGGAATACCTCTGTGTGTGTGTGTGTGTGTGTGTATGTGTATGTGTATGTGTATGTGTTGTGTATGTGTGTGTGTGT